>KN835282.1:0-61076 GCA_000827255.1 Suillus luteus UH-Slu-Lm8-n1
GAAAAACGGACATGGAAAATCATACCCGAATTTTTCAAGCAAGGACTACAGCCCTATTTACAATCGGATGCTCGTATTTCTCAAAGATATCCTTGGAGATGCGTATCATGGTCCGAGGCTGTCAGCTCAACTGCAAGAATGGGCTGCAGCGGGATGGCAAGGATCTCCACCCTCTCCGAAAACTTTTATACTAATTTCATTTGCACAGGGCCGCGGCATTGAATCTCGAAGGAGTTGTTGAGGCGAAGCACGACCACCTGAAAATTCTTCTCGACTAGTTTTCTATTCCCGCGCCCCTCTTTCATCGTTTTAGGCACCGTTGTATCATTGTGTTCCCGATCGCGATCTAATACCGTCCAACATAGTCATGTGATTGAATATATTGGTTTTGTTTGATTTTTAGTGTCGTGTAAGCAGTACAGCGAGCAATATCAGTACAGCGAACAATATCTGCGCAGCTCCGGTGCTCTGTGAGTGTCTGTACATACATAGACAGCAATTTTTTTTGGCAATTTAAGTTGAATTTCGTAGTTGCTGGGTGGTCTGTGGGTGTCTGTACAGAAATTCACAGAGCAAGGTGCTACTTGATGAACTGGCTAACAGGGACCAAGCTGTGGAGCTTGCACGCTGTACAGCACTGTACAGCGCTGTACACCACTAAGTGGTTTACTGATGTGTAGCATCAGTCGACATTGACTCGTATCTTTCGGTGACATTTGTCACCCTATATATTAGTACATAGCACGAGCGAAGTCTAGAGTTGAAGCTCCTCTACTAGCAAGCTCTGGGGCCAGATAGCGTTTTCACCCATTATCACTCGTACTCTGCATGCAATTGATTAGCTTTCTCTCGTCACCCAAAAAGTTCGACAGAGCCCAGCTGGCAGGGTGTCGGGGATCTCCGAGTCATACATGACCGCGGCGGCCACTAGTACTGACATCGCCGAATTCTCGTTATCACTGGCAACTGTCTTTTTCACCAAACACCATAATACATAGCATCCGGTTACTCGCGAAGTCCAGCTGTGCTGGGAACAGCTGATTATCCCTAGCATGTGGTATATAATATATCCGATTCATCATTTAGTTTAGGCATAGTATCTTCACCTATCACAGTGATGCGTCAAGTCCACCTTGCCGTGCTCCTCGGCTTTGCCGCTTTCGCCCTATCACCATCCACCGCTCATAACAACCACCGCTCCGCCAAAGATGCCAAAGTGCTAATCCTCGGAGGAGGTGTTGCTGGCGTCATTGCCGCGCGCACATTGCACCGCAAGGGTGTTGACGACTTCCTGATTGTCGAAGCACGCAATGAACTAGGCGGGAGGATGCAAAATTATACTATTGGTGTCTCTGGAAAGCAGTACACCATCGAACTCGGTCCTAATTGGATTCAGGGAACGCAAACTGGTAACGGGACAGCTAATCCCATTCTGACACTCGCTCGAAAGTACCACCTAAAGAACCAGTACAATGATCTTGATGGCAGTGTCAGTACGTTCACAGTTTACCATTGTATCTTTGGTCTCGTTTTGTCTGGACTCATCACTGGTCGGCAGCGACCTACGACTATAATGGGTTCAAAGACTATAGTGACCTCTTGGGCACATCAATTGATCAATTCACTCAAGTCGGAGCTATTGCAGGTATGGCATCGCGCAGTTCGTCACCTCTGCGTGTTCATATGTTACATAAGGGGAGCGCGTCAAGACGCAGCAGGTTGACCTCAGCCTTCAAAGCGCGTACGGCATCGCTGGTGCATCTCCAAAGAACATATACGAAGCAGTTTGCCAGTATTATGAAATCGACTGGGTATGTGATTTTTTGTCCAAGCTTTCTGAATTCTTGATGCTAAACTCGTCAGGAATGCAAGTTATTTCTATTTTAAACGTCTTCATCCTGCTGATCATTGCAATTGCACATATCAGATGCACAGGTGTGAGAACTCGATCATGTTCGTGATTGTGATTTTCACTGTCTTGTACTAGTCCCCCGCCCAGAATTCATGGATAGCGTCAGCTTGGGTACTAACATATTGTTATAGTGTGCACCTGTCAGCGTCTGACGATCCCACAGAACAACAACTTTACCTTTAATACCGATATGGGTGGCTTTTCAGAAAACAATAATCTCTGCACTGACCAGCGCGGTTTCAAAATCATCATCCAGGATGAAGCTGCGGAATTTCTTCTGCCTCAGCAAGTCTCCCTGAATTCCGTTGTCAAAACGATTGCATACAGCGGCGATGGGGTGACAGTCACACTGGAAGATGATACTACTCTCACCGCGGACTACGTGCTTTGCACGTTTAGTCTTGGAGTACTGCAATATGGTGATATTGCGTTTAAACCTACTCTTCCTTCGTGGAAGATGGAGGCCATTCAAAGCATGGTCATGGTATGTCTGTTAAGGACTTTTATTTTCGACGACTCAATTGCCTCCAGGCTACGTATACCAAAATTTTCCTGCAGTTTGAAGAGAGGTTCTGGTTCGATACTGAGGTACGGATTGAACACCAGCGTTAAATATTTCTCTGACGTATTCAGAGTAGATGGCCATCTATGCAGACAGGGAACGGGGGAGGTACCCGGTCTGGCAGAGTCTTGACCACGTCAAGTTCTTCCCTGGTTCTGGTCTCGTCTTTGTGACCGTTACCGTAAGTCCGCATAATACACGATCTATGCAACTCTGTCGTTCATTCCTGGGACATTCAGGGTGATTTCTCACTGCGCATCGAGGGCATGCAAGACTCAGATGTTCAGGAGGAGGTCATGGAAGTCCTTCGAGCTATGTACCCCAACACCACCGTTCCTGATCCTGTCGCGTTCCATTTCAAACGCTGGAACGCAGACCCTCTCTTCCGCGGCTCCTACTCCAATTGGCCCCCTTCTTTCCTTCCCGGTCACTCAGAAAATCTGAGGGCTACAGTAGACAAGAGACTCTGGTTTGCGGGTGAAGCTACGAGCTTGAAGTATTACGGTACGTGTTTCTCCTGAGTCCTGACTGTGGTTCACTTGTTCACGAGGGCAAAAAAATCAATAAAGGTTTCCTTCATGGTGCGTATTTTGAGGGGCTGAACGCTGGGAAGGAGATCGCCAAGTGTGTCGAGGACCCTGGCTGTACTGGGCGGCAGCATTTGAATAGTGTGGTTGATGCTTCCCCCTATCCTTTCGTGTCTATCACACTTTAGGTGCTTATATTCGAGTCACATTGTTTTTAAACACAGGCAGTGATTAACTCTACCTGTGAGGAATGACCCTCTCCATTTGTCTCGTGACCGAGTCCGAAAATAATGATGATTTTACAGTGGTATACCTCCTTCCAAGCTTAGAGCCTAGGCAGGTCCGTAACAAGGAGGCAGGGATATCGATGGACCCGTGACCTATGTAATACGCGCACCTTCGCTTTTTGATCACTCGTAGCCTGAGGATGGTTTGCGAGTGTTCTATCACGCCGTCCTTTCCTAAAGATCTTCAATCAAACCCATAACCTCAATCCATTTCCACAAAGAAAGTAGACATCATCCCTACTTCCTAATCACCGCAAACTTAGCCTTTGCTGCCAACAAAAGGTCTCCTTCCACTCCGGTCGCTGAATATCTGACCGAGGCTCTATACAACATACCATGAAGTATACTGCACCGACGTGAAAGGAGAAATACGTCTCAATCCATCCCAAGTGAAAGAGCGTGCCAAGGCATTGACTGGCAAAAATCAAAATCAAAATTTTATCGGTGTTCCTGAAATAGGTGCAACACTCGGATAGGACGCGACCACATCATAGCTCAGGCGATCAGGATGCATCGTGGTGGGTTAACATTATTGAGTGCTCGTTAAACCACTTTCCCGATGTGTTAGCTGCGCCAAGTGCAGTCAACACCTACACCCTTCCCTGCCCATGAAAATCCAACTCACCGATCAACCTCGAGCGTACTAAAGGGCTTGATACAGTATTGGTTCATATCTCCTTCTCGTCCAATAAATCAATATAGACGAGATCTAATCGATCTTTGCAAGAATGAAGTCTGGGATGATGGGGT
Organism: Suillus luteus UH-Slu-Lm8-n1; assembly: GCA_000827255.1. Taxonomy (NCBI): domain Eukaryota; kingdom Fungi; phylum Basidiomycota; class Agaricomycetes; order Boletales; family Suillaceae; genus Suillus; species Suillus luteus. The sequence continues at coordinate 4,039 of KN835282.1, forward strand.
ATTTAGGCTGTTGATAGACTGGAGTGTATTTATGTCGTGTATCCAAATGATGCATTCTTGGTTGTGCTTTGTGGCCGAATGTCAGCTCCGTGGAAGAACATTGTCTAAACAAAGACACACCTCAAGATGTGTGGGTGCCAAAGGGATAGTCTCTACTTGTCGGAGCGACTGGTGATATGCTGTTGCATGAAGGTGAAGTACAAGATTCTACTACACCCAGGAATTTACTTCGAGGGGTTGCCAATGTCGAGAAAGATAGTGCTTGATGTATTGCAGACGGACTTCCATGTACGGATGGCGGTGGTTAGTCACTATTTGATGTTAAACCCTGTTTGATATTATACTTGGGTGAGTCCGAGTCGTTCTCTGGTCATAGCTATGGTTTCAGAAATTCCAAGACTGGGCTTAGAGCAAACTCTCGCTTAGTCAGCACTTGTTGTAAGCGGCAGGTTTTCTCACCTTCACGGTTCACTTGTAGAATACCTTGCGGTTGAGTTCTACCAGTGGGCAAGTTCAGTTCGAGCGACAGGATCATGTCACTCTTGCAACTGCGACGATCGGGTTTTTTTGTCGAACTGTCTTTTGTTCGGTGGCATCTCTCGAAATCGACTAGGTCCTCCAACCTAAATTATGACCTTTTCGCTTCTCAACGCTATTTTGAATTTCTTACTTCCAAAACCAACCAATGATCCTGGATCCTACCCCATTTCACAGTCCGCCTGCAAGTGTATTCACGGGGCCCACTTAAGGATGTCGATGATTAACTGGACAGTCAACCTCGCATTTGGGATGATCTCGTTCATCCTACATTTATTGCGAATTCGACCAGGCTCTCATGGTCCCTTCGCCGTCAGACTGACCTGCGCTCGCAATTGAAATATTGTGGACTTTGTTCTTGGGCGAGGTGCTGGCACTTCGTATGCCTCTTAATATTCTATGGTCGTTATGAAATTGGTCTTTGGCGTCACCATGCACGTTTTCAAGAATGATATCATTTCTGGAGGCGTGTTTACATCTTCCTTCAGTCACAAGAAGTTTCAATTCGACGTCATATAATATCTATCATGGCGTACGATAGACTTGCAACAGCATACCACTTTCTGTGAAGGAGAACATGACTGTCTTATCATTCAAAAAAAACTCCAGAGTTCCGTGCACTTAACATGATCGGGTCGACGGCATACTCATTTTTTGTTGGTGTTGCGGAATATCCCAATGTGCATTTAAGTCCGCTCCTTGCACAATGGCTATTTCGTTTGTCAAGACTCGAGTGACATTTTTCGATCAGTATGCAGTTCCTAATTAAATTGGACCCCTTCTTGAACCCCACAGGAAATCGTGGGTGAAGCTACGAGCTTGGCCCGAGTGCTTGTTTTCTCTTCGCGGGAGTGGATTGAACTTCTTCCATTATACTTATTACGAAGGGTTGTTTACCGGCGAGGAGATCGTTGAGAACATTGCGGGCGAAGATGTGCTGGATAATCCTCAATATGGATTGCAGCATGAGGATCGTGTGCTAGGCAATTCGCATCTTGAACTGAGGTAGTTGTGAGATAGTACCTAATTCTGAGTAGTATCCCTTCAAGTCGTAATCACGACTTACCGTCTACAACACCATTCTCGATGGCGGGGGGTCCGTAAATACTAGCAGCTGATGTCCGCGAAGGTGTTCATTAAGGCAGGGTTGTACTACGACCGCTTAGTAAGCACTCGCAGCTTTGCCGCTTTCAAACACGTCTTAGACATCTGCAGGACATCTGCAGGCCGTCACTTTCTTCATGGTATGGTATGTTTTTATTTCCACATCATGCACCGGCTGATGGCCCAAAGTCAGCACTGTTTAACTTTCAATCCCTGCTTTTGGTCATCTTGTTGATGATCTGCACTTGCACCTACGTTCGTGCAGTTGCCCCACGTCTAGTCGATAGAAACAAGGCAGGGTATGTTGCTTTTATTGACTGACAGTGTCCATGAATGCTGAGAATGTAAACAGATTTCTCGGACTGTTCTTCATGTCTGCGCGAATAGGTGCGTTCCCATGCATGCGATTTTCTGCTGGCTTCCTGAAGAACAGCCCCCCTTGAACATCTTTACAGGTGAACGCCTCTCCCCATACGTCGCATTAGCATGCGTAGCCATGGCAGTGACTATGATCGCACAGTAATCATACAGGATTATATTATGTGTACAGTGATGAAGTTGACCTATTCGCTGTGCGCTCGACTACTGAAGTGCCATCACGGAAACGTGTTCGGAACAGTACGTTTGCATTTGTGAATAGACCCTCCTTCAGCGAAACGACTATAAATTGGGATCCCTTGAAACGAGTTCGGAATAGGTGGCCAATATGCTGGGTATGGGAGAGGTCGAGAGCGGCATCGATTTCATCAAGAATGTACATTGGCGCTGGCTTGAATTGGAGAAGGGCCATGATGAGCGAAAGCGCGATCAAGGAGCTGTGCAACACTCGTCAGTCACAATGTTGTACTGATAATTGTTTCGTACCGTTGGCCACCACTCAGTTCGGTAAGACTTTGTTTCCAAACAGTCCCCAGTTGCACTTTCACCTCAAGTCCTTGCATCAAGTCTTGACCTTCTGGAGGCTGAAGTTTGGCAAAGTTGCCAGGAAGCAGTTCGGCAAAAATGCCACCAAAGTCACTACAAGAGTGGATGAATGACGACGGGCTGATGGTGAAGGAATTATCCCCATACCCGTTCACTTTCTCCCATGTCTTCTGGAGGGCATCGCGCTTATATCGGTCTAGCTCCTCTATAGTGTCTTCGATCTTTTCTTTGTCCTTCAGAACCGTGGCCAGCATCTTCTTGAGGTCCAATTCCTTCTTCTCGACACTAGTCACAAGTCATTCAAATCAAATCAGTGTCTTGCTGAAAAACCTTACGTGTCGATCATGTTCATGACCTTCGGATTGACTTTCTTTTTCATCCCCTTCTGCTTCTCTTCAAGCTCGTCCGCTTTGGCTCGCAACGAAGGCATATCTTGATCAAATTCATACTGTGAGCCGGGTTTGCCAAACGAACTTTGAGAGGATGTCAAGTAAGTTCAAAAGAGGAAATGATAACCCACTGGTATTCATCCCGAATCCACTCATGCTGCTTCTCCAAGTCGGTCACAAATTTAGCTTGTGCGACTTTATCTTTTTCAAGTGCGACAGCATCATGTTCCAACTTTTTCAGCTCGATTTCTGCGTCGGATACTCCCTTTTTCTGCTCACGAATCGCATTCTCCAGGTCCTTGAGCTCGTTATCAAATTGTGTCAGCGTTGCCCGTTCCTCCTGAAGTTTGTGCTCTGCCCTTGCGTGGTCCGCCTATGTCGCATGAGAAGGATCTGTCAGGACGCTGGAATTGGAGAGAACTGTACCTCGTGCTTGGCAAGTTTGGTGTTGAGCGCTGCCATGTCCTTGTGGAGTTTGGCAATTTGAGCGTGAGCACCTTTGATGCTGTCCTCAGCCTCCTTGATATCCTTTTCCATTTGTTCTAAGAGCCATTAGCGAGTAGAATAAGATATTCAAAGCTTCCCTACCAAGCTCGAGTACAGAGGTTTGATGTTCCTTGTGCTGCGTCTTTACCACAACAGCTTGCTTCTGAAGAGCTGCCTTGAGCTTGCTGATTTCGGCCTGCGTGGCTGGTCGGCATACTCAAAGGAAGGATGGAAGGAGCACTCGCCTTCAATTCATTGATCTTGCCTTCCTTGTTGTTTTTGAACTCGTCCATATCTTTTTCAAGCTTACTGCACTCCTCCTCAGCGGCCTTTTGTTTCTCCCTGGCTGCCTGGACAGCTAATTTCAAAGCATCAATCGTCTTCTTCAGCTCTTCTACCTCAGCACCAAGCTAGACGACATTTGTTACTAAATATTTAACTGAACGGATGACGACGACTACACTCACCCTTACAGCGTTGCTCCCTTCTGCTTGCTGCTCCAACAGACTGACTTCGTGCAGCTTGATGTCGAGTTCACGAGTCAATTTTCTCCATGATTCTTTCTTCTCTCGATTGGACGCTTCTGCTCTTTCAAGGTCACTCAAACGAGACTGTGCCTCTCCTAGTTTGCGCTCTGCCTCAAGGAGTTCCTGCACCCTTAGCAGTGTGCCGCTTCCGCTTGGGGCTGCCCCTCCACTAAGTGTACCAGAAGGGTCGTACAGGTCGCCATTCAAAGTGACAGACCTAACCTTTGCGCCGAATGTGACCGCGTTGGCAGCTTCAGCGTCCTCACAGACGATGGTGTCTCCGAAGACGAACGCCATAGCACGAGCCACTTCTTCTGGGTAGCCAATGAGCGATAGTGCCAGGTTGGCTTTACCCGGTGCAAGCTGATTGACCTGCGCTAATCTCTAAAAAAAAATGAGCATCCTTCCTTCACTGGCCGAGCTAATAAGAGACACACCTGAGCACTCAAAGCGAATGAATTTATTTTGTTTAGTGGAATGATGGTGACGCGCTTCTTCAACTTTCCGTTCTGGAGGAGGTCCTTGCCGACTTTCTCATCTTCAACGACAACATTGTAGAGCTTCCCTCCGGCAACGATTTCTAGCGCCTGGGATTTGTTCTGGTGTTGGGGTGGGATCGAGGTCAGGTTAGCGACCAACCCCTTCACCTTGGTGCGGTCGAAATTTGGGTATGGCATCGAATAATCAAAGTTCAATGACGATAAGCGTTGTTTGACTGCATCGCGCCCCTGTATGACCGTTATATATAGGTATAAGATAGAACACAAAACATACCTCGGTAAACTGCCGGACCTGTCCCCTGGCGGTCGCTAGGGAGACTTGGCTTTCTTGCTCTTGTTCGGCGCTCCAACCACAGTCAGCAACTTTGCGTTTGAGCTTCTCGGCTTCCGTCCGCATGTTTTCCATGTTACGCTTCCCTTGGCCTGCCTCCTTCTCTACGTCCTTCCACTTTGCTTCCAATACTTTCAGCTCCTTCTCGCTCATATTGAGTTTCACGCGATTCTGTTCTTCCTCAGCCGACCCTTGGGCCATGCGGGCTTTTGCATCTGCAAGCTGACCCATGTAGCCACCTCCAGAGTTTCCCGTATTGCTTGATGAGAGACCAGTGAGCAGCGTCTGCAATAGCTCCTCTGATTTCGAGACTGATCCTTGCGTGTCATTGTGCTTCGCTTTAACGGACATATAAGACGATTCGAGCTCTTGGGCCTCGATACGCTTTTCCTCTAGAGATTTAAGGAGCTCTCGTAGCTCTGCCTCGGCACTGGCGACGCTTTTGTTTTCATCGGCGATATTACCGCTCGCGAGGTCGACTTGGGTTCGAACTTTCACCAGCTCTTTTTCCAAGAGCGCTACCTCCTCCTCCATCTTCTTGAACCTACCACCTTTCTTCCGCTCTGCTTCTCGTTTTGCGTTAACTTCCTGTATCTCCTTCTCGGCTGCCTTGGTCTCTTTGATAAGCTTCTTCTTCCGCTTCTCTGTGGTTTCCATCTCTGCTTTCTTGTTCTCAATTTCATCTTGCGCATTTTCTACCCGCTTATTGGCAGATGTCCATTCCCAAGCGCGCAGTTTCCTGCCAATCTTCTCCAGTTCCGTCCGGGTCTTCTGAAACGCAATGAATTGACGTTTCTCTTCCCGGAGTTTATCTAGTTTAGGTGTGATCTCCTCTTCAAGGAGAGACGTTATCTCCTGCACGCGCTTCTCCTTCTTGGACATCGTCTTCTTGGCTTTGTCCTTTCGATCCTCAAACATGCGGGTACCTGCCGCTTCTTCTACCATGCCAAGAATTTCTTGTGGACGCATGTTAAGAACCTGGTCAAAAATATGTAATCCATATATGCGAAAGGGACGAAACTGAACTTACCTTGGTGATGCGGCCTTGCATGATGAGGAAATTGGGGTTGTTAATATTTAGCTGTACACTCTGGAACAAAGTCTGGATGTTATTCTGCTGCGATTTGTGACCATTCAAAAGGTATTTTGATATGTTTGGAAGTGCGATCTGTGTAGGACATGAGTTTCAAGCACTGATGTGTCAGAGGTTGTGAACGCACTTGACGCGTAACTGTAATCTGCTTCAAGTTCTCGAATCCAACTGGACTCTTCTCTCTATCTGAGTTGTCAAAAACAATCGTTACGCTGGCCTTGGTAACACCAGCTTGGCCCCTCTTATAAATAAGATCTTGCTGGTTTTGAGCTCGCATCTGTGGCGAACGTAAGTGTGATGATAAGTATAGGATAAAGACAGCGTATACATACCTGGGACATATTGGTGATACCAAGGACAAAACAAATTGCGTCAAGTATGTTGGACTTGCCGGATCCATTGAGGCCAGTGATTGCATTGAAGGATGGATCCCAACCCGTGATTTGAGTCCGGACTGGATAGGATTTGAAACCTTTGAACGAAATGATATCTGGCAACTCGTTAAGTTACTTTAAGTCATACCTTCGACCACAAGTTCTTCTATCCGCATGATTGAGGTTTGGTGTTGGATATGGTAAGCCTCTGACGCGACGCGACGCGTGTTTGTGGCGGAGATTCATTCACCTTGCACGTGACCAATCTTTTATGGAAATTTTGAGCCAAAAATGTTCCGTAATTTATTACAAAGCCATTACAAATTAGTAATATCCTAGCGTCTGTGCGACAATTAAGCGCGGGGGATTTGGCGTCTATCGCCGCTCTGAGAAGGCATTTCAGCTAGAATTTGGTTCGAATTATTGTCTCACCCTTCTTCTATAGATCTAGCCATAAGTCCAAGTCAAATGATACGTATAATATATTATTTAGACTGTAGTGATGATCGAAAGCGCTCGGGAGTTTTAGCAAGATTTAGCGCAAATACGCTCTTTTCGCTTCATTTTTTGCATCAAACTTAAACACACATGAAGCTCGAGGGCGACGAGATCTTCTTTCAAACGACCACTAGATCGTTTGGCGGTTGGCCGGAACCACTACCACCTATCATCCAGCTTTTTTATCATGTCGTTGTCAGATGTTTCTGACCTGACAGATATGTCTTCTGATGAAGATGACTTCCCCCCATCCAAGACGAGGACAAAGGCGTCGAAGAAAGGCAGCAAAGAATACAAAATTTCGGGCGTCCTACGCGCGCCGCGGACTACATCATATACGGCCAAGTCACTCTATGGTAAGACGAGCGGTTTACTAGCGGTTGTTATCGTACATTACCCTTCTTGCAGACCAAATCATCGACAATGCAATTGACCTTGACCCAGAATATCAACGTGGTGAGTCTCATTCTGAAAGACACGACTTTCTTTCTCGCTTTGCTCGCAACATATTCTGATGAAACATCTTGTTCACAGATGTTGTATGGCCAGAGTTAAAGCAGTCCGGTCTTATCGACTCTATGCTGCGAAACTACTACATGCCCCCAGTAATATTTGGCAAGTTTATTTACCCCCTTGTCGACTCATACATTGATGAGGAGGGCATAACTAGCGGTGTCGACAGCCGATGATGGCAGTGAACTTAGAACTTGCATCGATGGCAAGCAAAGATTGACCTCGATACAAAGGTATATACAGTACATAAACGGGAATGATTCGTTGATATACCGCAACTTTCAAAATTTAGGTTTATGGATGGACAGGTTTGTAATTCTATCATCTACAGTGTAGTTGCCTCGCTAAATTCGAATTTACTAGATCCCACGTTAGTCGACTCATGCTTTTGTTGCATGCACTAATTTAATCTGGTGTGCCATCACAGATAAAGACTCGTATGTTCCTCTAAGTCTTCTACTATGCGCATTCTTCAATACTGTCCAGGTTCACAAACGAAAAGCTTTGGTATAAACCAAGTAAAACTAATGCTAGGCGAAAGCTCCTTCCCAAACAACTTCTCCATCAATTTGCGAACAAGCAGATTGTGTGCGTCGAGTACAGCGACATCAATCCGGATCAGGAACGCGAGATCTTCCAGGTAAGTGTTGGAGCCACGTTGCATGCTCTTAGCTCACATGATGATCAAGAGGGTGCAACTAGGGGTTGCGCTTACTCCTGCAGGTCAGTACCGCTTTTTGTCATTATTGTAAGTTATCTTGATGTAGATGTTGTAGAACGCATGCAAGCAATTGTCGGCCCTTGGCCTACGATTATTCGTGAGATCCAAAGCCAAGTACTTGGCGAAAATGGATTTCAGGGCTACCTTGATTGGGGTCATGCGCGAGGACGTGACTTTCAGTGTATGGCATCTATAGGCTACCTCATTGAAAACCATCCTAAGCCCACTGTGCCTTCCGCCCCGACACTTGAAAAGTGGCTTTTGAAGAGCGACCCTGTCTCTCCGAAGCTTCGTGAGGACTTGCTAGATACGTTTCGTGTCTTTCTCATCCTTGCTCGGGACCAGAAATACAGCCGCTCGCTGAACAAACCCACTCGTGTTTCTCCCATAGAGTTTGTGATGATCGGTGTCCTAATTTACCTCTTCCGTGATCGCCTGTCGCTTACGCAACTCTCTTCTGCCATCGAAAAGATGCGAAAAGATGTACGCGACGACCATAAAGATATTCGGGCAAACAGCAGGATCACCAAACATATGGTGGCATTCATGAACAAAAGGCTCAAAATATCCGAGCTAAAAACTGATGGGGAAGGTGACAAACCGGCCGCTGGGAAACCTATAAAGGCGAAGAAGCGGAAGAGGGTCGCAGAATATGATGACAGTGAGGAGGAAGAGAAGCCTCGCAAAGTAGCCGCGTCCAAGGCGCCGCCCGCTGCATCTTTGAGTGAGCTATTTCGTCAAACTTTTATTGATAAATTTTGATCCACTCTAGTTTCAAAATCAAAGTCTTCAGGATCCGCTTCCAAAAAGAAGACCGAATCCAAGTCAAATCCTGTGCCAACGAAAGTTTCGGCCGCCTCTGCAGTGTCTCAGTCAAAGCATAAAAAAGCTTCGCCGGATTCTCGACCGCCTATTGAACAAATATCGCAAGCCCCACTCCAGGCAAAAGCACCACTTCCGACTTCTGCTCCTCCCGCGACATATACCAGGCCATCGCCACCTTTAGCCCAAGTACCCCCCCTCCAATCGAATACTACAGTTCTAGCTCATCCTGCCAGACTTTCCGTTACGCCCATTGGGACCAATGCTCAGGCTTCTTCGATGGTGAAGTCGGAGTCACATACCACTTCACTATATACTTCTGCAGCGATTACATCCAGTATACCAGCGGCTGATAGACTTGGTCCTATTCGAGCTGCGAAAGAAGCTATTCGAACAAACACTGGTTTTCAGGTTCAGCCTCCTGTTGCTCCTCACACAGAGCGTAAGGATGTGACTTCCGTGTCAAATCTTGGCGTGAATGGCTCGGCAGCTACTCATGATCCTCGCCGTGCTGGGTCATCCTCGTCGGCTGTCGCTGTTCTCCCACAACAAAGCCCACACCCGCTATATAACGGTTTGGGGTATCAATTCCAAATTAATCCTTCGGAGGTTGAAGCCCTTTTGCGGGTGCATGGACTTGTGGTGCCTCATAATCAGCAAATGCCAATGAACTCCCCTGTTACATTGCCTGAGCAGGTCATGACAGCTATGCAGTCGGGCATGAATGTTTTGAGTGGGGTTAATGCTTCTACCCCTGGACCTTCAAATTTTTCGCAGGGCGTATCAGTCAGTGGCTCTGGACAGAGTATCCAACCTGTTCCAGCCTTCCAGTATTTGCAGGGAGGTCCCCAACAGTTGTACTTGCTCGGCCCATCACACAATGGGTTTCCAAACGGGACTCATCCTGCTCCACATCATTCCCTCCCACCTCGACCGTCATCGACCGCACCGGCCCCGGTCAACGCAGGTGTATCAACTGCGCCGATGCCGCCACCGCCGCATTCTGCATCCTCGACTGGATCTTTCAAAGATGACCGACGATATAGTGATTATGAACGACGGGACTACTCGAAAGGCGGCGGGTCGTATGACAAAGACTATCGACGTAATGATTCCCGGTGGGATTCGAGCGGACGGGACAGCCACAGAGGAAGGGATAGTGGTTGGGGCCAAAGGGGGAGGGAGAGCTGGCGGAAGCCGTAGGTGAGCGAATAGCTTAGTGGCAAACGTGGTTCAAGGTAGGACATGTTTAAGTTTGTCCATCCATCCCTGTACTTATGTGATGTTCTAGGCGTCAATTGGGGCGCTAGGTGGTCATTTATGGATCCTTCTGCTGCCTCATTTACCCCATGCGTCATCCTCGTTTTATTAGTTGTGTTCCATATTGTGACACGACCTGCCTTTTATCATCATGCCAGCATATCTCTCAGACTTCACTGCAATATTGATTGGCCTCATTCATTCATTATACCATTGCAACCCTTTTATAATGGACACCACAAGTTACCACTACGTTTTTCCTCAAGGTTGTAGATAAGCTAATTTGCATCATATCGTATGAACTGTTTTGTGACACCGAAACCTACGCGCTTCAGTACAAAAACAAGCATAATAAATGAATGTCCACGGCGACACCTTAATCAGCTGATGACGATCATTAACCAGGGCAAGACTATTATAGCTCCTATTATTGCGCAAGGTCGAGCTTTGCGGGCGCTACTTACACCCTGCGCCCCGTCTGCTACCCAGTCACGCCATGCAGCCTGCAGCTCAAGGATGAACGCTTGTCCCTCTGGACTTTGGGATCCCTGTGCGCCATAAGAGTATGGATTCACGACAGGTGTGAGCCATCCTTCCGGCGTGAAGTGCAGCAGGCCAGACGTGGTTGTGCCCGTTGCGACAAGTGCGGTAGATGTTGTGCTTGGTGCTGGTGTTGTGGAGGTAGTGGTGACAGAAACAATGGTGCCAGCAGAAGCTAAGAGCGCTTCGCGAATCTGTTCAGCGAGGGGGATGTATGTGCGGATGTTGCTAAGGAGTGACAACCGATAAACCGTACTGGCCAGTAACGCAGTTGATGAGGTATCATAAAACGTGGTGCTATTATCAGCGTAATTGTAGAACAATCCGTTGGAGTTCTGGTCTGGTGATGAGATATACTCTGACAGGCCGGTTTTGAGATTAAACGTACAATGTGGGGATACATTGCTCCGTGAATCTCGTTCACCCAATTGGCAAGGTCATTCTGTTGACTCTGGAACGCGTTGGCATACGGGGAACGCTGAATAGTCCCCAGGACCCGTATCATGCCTGCCGCCGCCCATGCGTTACCTGTAATTAAACCGTACAAGGGCTTCGTGCTACTCTCCAGACAACCCGCGCACCTGTTGACCAGTGCCCATCGTCATTTCCTGTCTGACCAAGTTGTATATGCTTCCATAAATTGCCGGCCGCCGCGTCTAGAAGATATTTTCGGTACAAGCTGATCTGTGTGTACGCCTCACTCAGAATAGTCTGATTTTGTGTCAGGACACCATAATATGCCAAAAATGGAGGAACCATGTACACGGAATCGCTCCTGTATGAAGACGTTAGTTATTTATGGGAGCGTTTAGTGCATAACCTTTTATATACCAAAGTTGCAATTGGTCCACTCTGTGAGAAAGGGCGCCATCGCTAGTCTTGGACACATTTTGGAACAGGTAGTCGAGTTGGTCCCGCGCTGCCCCTGCATAGTCTAGTCCATCTATGGCCCCCTGCCCCGTCCAGTTAGCAAGTAACACGGCAACTCCAATACTCGCTGGATCTCCTGCGCTCGTATCAGCGATTAGGGGCTGAGGGCCAGTGATATTGGACAAGCTTCGGGCGACGACAATATTATGCGCAATCGTGAATACTTCGCCAAGCGCACTTGTTATATTGGATGGAATGTTATGTGGAGGTGGGACGGCGTTGAAAGACATGACGGAGTATGTCGGCGCGTTGAGCTCTAGGAGAGCCTCAGCTCGCGTTCCATATTCCCAACTAGAAGAAAAAAATAAGGTACAATCAGTGAGATTTATGATCATTGGGGCCGTCGAGTAGAACATAGAAGCGCTACTACTAGTACCCAATGTAGAGTGTCGAATGACAGCCTATGCTCACCTGTGCACTGCACCCTGGGCTAATCGCTCGCTGATGACAGATATCTGCGCACTTGCAAGGGTCTGTGCCCTTACTTGACTGTACAACCCCAGTAAGAGCCCTGCCACAAAGAGCACCATCGTATGGAGTTCAGAGAGAGAGAGCGAATGTTCACCCAAGGGACCCGGGCCAATGCAACATTAGACCAGACTGGCTTTAAATAACACCAGGTCCAAGTTCATCTTGTCCAGTCCTAGTCAGCCTGCGACGTTCGGACACACGCCTGTCTTATTCTATAGCAATAAGCGTTGATATTCAGGCATCGTGAGTGATCAAGCAAGGAAAATCGCGGTACAGTAAGTAATTGACACGAACCGCCATATACACTTCCCTAGTACACAGTCATTAATGTTCATGTCTGGTAATCGTTGCGTCAAGAACATGACACCCAAATTTATAGCGGATTGACTGCTAAAGCTGTAGCAAGAGACCGTCAGAAACCTACTATGATAGTACAAAGGTCACCTCATCCGTGACATGGGACAGACCACCTTAAATACGTAAGGGGCTCACACGGCCGCGAAGATTCAAAAACAACCTTAATGACTCTATGTACTTAACGAGCGGCTTCTACTAATAGCATTGCGGTCCGGCCCTACCCGGTTACGCCATGATCTGCTTCAATTCCCAAACTGTCCAGCGCCTGGCGCCCTCTCCAAACCCAGTAAGACAGCGTCGGCTCATCATTAAACCACATTCCCACACTTTCTACACCAGCGCTTGGTGCAGCATCTTCAACCGAAGCATCAACAGTGGTAGACTCATTCCCAGTCTGGATCATGGCCTTGTCGGCAGTAACGAGTTGTGCGGAAGACGATACTACTTGTTCCACGTGTTTTTGCGCCGCTGGATCCTCTTTCTTCGTAAGCAACGGCGCTTCCAGAAAGCCGGTGAGGGGTGGCATATCCTCGACAATGCTTGCGTCTGAGCCTGGTGTAGTGCCAATAAATTCTCTTGCAACCTCAGGAATTGGAGCAATATCCCAAAGACCGCCGCCGTGGATCCACCCAGCGACACTGCTCTGCCTCTTAATCTCGTCCAGGACACCAATAACTGCAAGAATGGTGGGGTCATATGGCTCGGCAGATGATCGAGATGATATGTGTGTTCTTTCTGCAAGTGGAATGGGGATAGAAGAATGCTCTACATGATCCGAAGTAGAACTGATGATAGTTGGATCAGAGTCTGAGGAAGGTGATAGGATCTCTGCCGACTCAGTTTGGTCTGGCACAGATTCATTTATATTCCATTTCCGCTTCCTAGATTTGGGCGTTTGAGTCACTTTCTCGCGCCAAATCTGCTGAAGGTCTTTTTCCCTCAACGAGGAGGTATATTCAGGTATACAGACATGATTATTTGGCTGGAGACGGGCCTTGTGAGGTGAGTCGTCGAGGAGGAGGGTGGTCATGGCGGAGTGTGCAATCGAAGGAACCAACCCAGCCTGCCCAGTGGCACAATCTACTTCCGATGGTACCGCGATCTCTGCTGGGTTGGTGGCCAATGGAAGTAATGACCAGGGTTTTGCAAGATCCTTAGTCGTCAACGCTTTTCGGTCTGCCAATGACATCAATAAAGCGCCACGGAAATATGGCAGATTATTCAAGAGCTAAAGGCTCAACACTCACGATAGTCCTCCTTAGTAAGTCCCAAACTCCCGCGGTCCCAGACTGCGACGAGGTTGTTTTTGACATCACCGAAAACCTTGTCGACCATGTCCGCCACACTGTGTGGTTGTGCGGAAGACCAGACCATGGTGTCCAGCCATTCTTGAGTCTCGGGTGCGAACAAATATGCACGAAAAGCGGGTATGTAAGGACGCGGCTGCACCGCGCGAAGACGTGGTGCTGAGTAATTGCGAGTGCCGCCATACGCATCTTTCGGTCGTGCGCGTGAATGTTGCGATCGAATGAGTAGAGTACCATTCAAATCTAGTATGAGAAGCTTTCGGGAGGCGCGAGGATCATCAACGATGTGTGATGGCTGGAGTGAGAGTGCCATATACGCTGGATCTGGCTCCACAGGCGGTGGCGGAGGTGGTGGTGTTAAAGATCTCATATGTGATTCAGGAAGGGGATTCGAGTCAGGTGTTCTTCGACGAAACAAAGGCGAAGCAATATACGGCGTTGGCGAATTATCTCTTTGAGCACGTGAATGGTAATTTCTCTGCGGACTGCCCCTTCCTTGGCTCTGCTGTCTTCTGTAGGAATTCTCAGCATGATGGTAGTCATTAGCATGCTCATGACTAGGAGTGTACTCGATGGGGGACTGGTAGTGGTCTTGGGTGCTATACTGGTCACCGTCGCGCCAGTAGTTATATTGCTGACTTGGTTGAGCATCTGCATAGTATTCATTCGAGCGGTAGTCGTATCCGTACGACTGCCGATACGAACTTCTACTGGCCGGATAGCTGGAACCACTGTATCTGTGGTAGCGATCATCTTGGTTTTCGCTATAATTCCGTCTTCCGCGCCACCCGCGATTCCTTGGCATCGAATTTGCTTTTCCGACTAGCAAATGGGCCCAAAAGGACGTCGGTAAACGCAGAGATATCAGTTTGACGATGTCAACAGGGAATACCGGCTTACTACAATCCGGGATCGTTGACTTCAAGTCAATGGTAAAAGCCAAAATTTTATGGCACCGTGATCCGTATTTAGTTATGAAACACTTGGGTTAGGGTTAACTCAGCTTCTTGACTGGTTTCGGTATATATATACCACTTACCACAGCAATAATGTACTACTACAATTCAGGCCATCTTTTATATGTAGTACGAGTTAAAAGAGGAGAATGGAATGAAATGAAACAAGGGGAGTATAAAGGCCATTGAAAAGAAGGAAATGACACGGAAAGTCAAAGGCTTCGTTCCACTTGGAATACGCTAGTATAGTGTGTAGAGTATACTCAGTGTTCGAAGTAGCTAAGTAATGACTTTGAAATTGAGTGCTGTAGACAAAAATCATGAAATAGTAGTGGACCATCACGGAGGTGTACTAGTAAAAAATAGTATTGGCAACATCAATATTAATAACTTACCTTTACCGGATAATTAACAATTTGACAAAACTTCAAATTACTGATATGATACAGATCTGCCATGATAGTGTGTACTCAGAGTAGTCATGTACCTCCGTGAGCGCATAGAGCAAACATACATTAATCTATCTACTTGATCCAGCATTTCGTAGAGCAGCAGGTGCAGTCGGCGGGATGCGTGAGGGGGAAGGATTTGAGATAGACTTCTTGGCATCGCGGAGGGCTACCAGTCTATCAGAAACAGCCGATGGACGAGGTGGCTGTGGTAGAGGAGCGCTAAGCATGGAAGGATTCACAAAACGAATTTGGTTGTGCGAGTCCACAGCGGGAGACAGTACTGGTGGAGTCTCAGTTCGTTTTCGCTGTTTGCTGGGTGGCATTGCCACATCTTCCTCCTCCAGCTTCCGCTTTGCCCCAGAGGTGCTTTGCGCCTGGGGGCCAATCCCCTTGACAAAGTCGAGCAATGTCTTAGCGACGCGAGCATTCATTCGAATATCTACGTGTTCTTCGCGCACCACCTCCCGCATGCGCCCGAGCTTCTCTGCAAGCGCGCGCAGTTGCAGCTTATCTTTCTCCACGGAGATCAAGAGACATATGGCGATAAACTCCACGGGAGAGACGCGCCAGCCGGATTGCAGGAATACAGGGCACAAATCAGGGTCGCTGACTAGCTGCGAGAAAACGCGGAACGTGTCGTGGATGCATGAGAGGTAGAGATCATCCTTTGTGAGATCTTCGTCGTCAATTGCTTTCTTTTTGCTTTTCGCCCGTCGGGTGGGGTTATGCAACCATTTTTCAATCTGCAGGACGGTGCCCACTGTCTGAAGGGAAGGGTATTTTGAGATGCAGTAGAGCGCCTGAGCGATACACCGGAAGTCCCCGCCGCGTGAACGGTCCCAATCTAAGGCATTGCCACCCAGAGGCTTGTCTTCTCCGAAATACTCTGCTTCTAGCTGTCGCACGAAGCTGGCCATAGGGGTATTAGTCACCTGTAATTTCTCTAAGAAGATGGTGAACCAAATGCAAGTGTAAATCAGATAGAGACTGACCCGCGGGGGTGAGGGCCATTCCGAGTTGTACTCTCTGTACTTGGGTGAGCAAGAATGTTATAGATTGTATTGAGGACTCACCTGGAAGATTTCGCGTTCTTCAGAATCAGCAAGGTCTTGATATTCTATGCATACGATCTGCTTATTTGCAAACAGTCGTTGATATTTGTCAGGCAGAATGTAGCCCGCGGACCGTCCGGTCTGGTTAGAGGCGTTCGACTTGTACCAGTACTTGTCACCGGTTTGTCTGTATCGTGTAATATTATTAGAAACCAAGGAATTGACATTAGATTGTTTTCACTCACGGGTCTTTGTCTACCAATCAATTATTGCGATTAGGAGTAAAATAACAGAAGAAGCAAAATTACTGACGATGAATCTAAGAATTCTGTAAGCTGTTTATCACATGACAGATAAATGCGACCAACCAGTCCATCCATGAACCTGCAGCAGAGGGGAAAAGATGACGCTCAGTCGTTCAGAATGATGAATGGTCAAGAAAATGCACCTTTGTATTGACGTGAGCCGTTGCTTTCCGTCGATACATGTCTTGGTTTCTGAGCCGTCTGAGTGCTGATGCGAAACTGGAGGATGAATGGATAGGGGAAATGAGCGATGCGCTACATGGCCTGACGGAGTATGATGTGCTCACCGAAGATCACAGGTGGAATATAAAAATTGCGAAGTATAGAGTCGATAAGGCCCACTTGCTTCGACTCCGGCCAAACAACGTCTGAGAGAACGTGGCTTTAGTCGATTAGACTTGTGGAAAAGACTTCACGGACCTCTTTGATACTCTGGTTCCAGGTTAATGTCGCTGCCAATGATCTGCTCTGCAATGGAGTCAACGTGGATCTATACATAGAAGTAAGAAGCTCACCATATAGTGCCTGTGTGGTGTAGGTCGTGGCTCGGGGAAGCTTGAGGACATTCCTAAGTATGTAGCCGCGGTCATCATGCTTCGAGCGCTTGCCGCGGGGCTCGAGTTCGTCATAATATTCATCGCCTGATTCGGATTCGTTTGAACTCATGATGAACAGTGCCTGTTTTCTAATGCTAGCGTGAAGTTGAAGGTTGAGTCGCTCTTGCCAACTGAACTATTTCGCAGGCTAACTTGAACGAAAACGAAATTCAAAGGAAATTAACGGGTGGCTGTGTAAACAAGGTCGCTTCTGTTTATAGTGATTGCACGCTTTGACCGCGACGCCAACATGTTCAATGGCAGTTCAACTTTCTCAAAGCCTGCCACGAAGGGTTCAATGCTGTCATCACGTTCAGCTACTACTAAACGTGACTCCCTAATGGCAGAGCTCGAACGGGGTGAGTTCACTGGCCCTCCCGTTGAGGAGACACGCCTTCGGGATGCTCATGTACAGAGAAACCTGACCCCAAACCGATTGCAGACCCACAGCACTCGACTGCAAGGCGCCAGCAGCGCTCTAACGCGTTTACCTCGCACATGGCAAACGCCTCTCTCGAACGCCAGCTACTCGCCGCACAGGCCAGTAAAACCGAGCTCGAAGCCAAACTCCGTGAAAAAGATATCGCAATGGAGAGGCTAGAAAGAGATAGAAGGTGGTTTGCGGAAAGAGAGGAGAAGGAGCGCGAGGAAAAATTGCAGGAGCAGTCGGAGAGAGAAGAGGAAAAGGTGCGTCATGCCAACATGC
Source organism: Suillus luteus UH-Slu-Lm8-n1 (assembly GCA_000827255.1). NCBI lineage: Eukaryota > Fungi > Basidiomycota > Agaricomycetes > Boletales > Suillaceae > Suillus > Suillus luteus. The sequence continues at coordinate 21,790 of KN835282.1, forward strand.
ACGCTATCGGAGCTCACAATTGTTCTATAGCGCAAGGCAGATTTAGAACTTCGACAACTACGCAGCTCCCTCGCTGCTGTTCGAGAGAAGCTAGCAGAACTCGAGGACGAACACTCGAACCTTTCTCGCAGCCACTCACAATCGTTTGCTTCTCACAAGTCGCAGGCTTCAGTTCTCGCTCGCCAAAACGCAGTGTTGGAGAAAGAAGTTGCAGACCTCAGAGCTATTGCGGAGGAACGAAGCGATGCAGTCCAGAATTTACAACAACAGCTGGACGATGCCCATGCTGTCACCAATTCTTCTGCGAGAAGTTCTAATGAAAACGAAAATTGGAGTGTCGTGCGAGACGAATTGCAGCGACAAGCTGGATACCTCCGTTCTCTCGAGTCGATCAACGCAAAACTTACTACTGAACTTGCACGGTACAAAGACCGGCACGCCAGCTTAGAAGTCCTTCGAGAAGAGAAACGTACTTTGGAAAGCAAGGTGGCTATAATGGAAGGGCTACGAGAGAAAGTTGCCAAACTAGAGGCCCAAGTTGAAGCTGCTCGACAAGAGCGGGAAGACTGGCAAGGAACGACCCAATCTCCCCACTCGAAAGCTAATTTATGTATTCTAGGGCATGTAGAACCGGCGAATCCAATACATCATCACAAGCTTCCATCTCCTTGGTGCAAAATCTGTCAGCATTACGTCTGGAGCATGCGCGATTAATGGAAGAACATGGCGCCAATACAGCACTCCTTCGTCGTCGCGAAGCTGAGCTATCCAATGTTGATAAGATAGCTTCCGAAGCTCGGGAGGCTGTGGATGTTCTAAAAGCAGAGGTGCAAACACTAAGAGAAAAGGTCGTCAGACGAGAACAACGAGCTCAGTTGGCCGAACGAGAAGCCAGCTTCCTCCAAGCCCTCGTCGTACGTGTTCGCCCCGAACCAGCGTCGCAATGACTTATCCCCTATTTCAGGCCAGCTTCACTGCTGAGGAGTCAGCTGCACGCGAGTCACCAGCTGTGGACAACCTTTTCCAGCAGCAGGCCCAGCATCTTGAACAGTCTATAGTCGACTACAAATCCGAAAATTCCCGGTTACAGAGTGCACTGGATGCTGCCCAGGCTGATAATACCATAGGAGGGCCGAAAAACACACGCAAGGATCTCGTTCGGGAAATCGATGCACAGAAAGCTGCGGCAGACGAAGCAAGGAAAGGTAAGACTCAATAGAAATATTTGTCTCGTTCCTCCCTCAATGCCATACATACATACAGGTCTGCAAGAAGCGCAAAAAAGTCTGACGCAGCAGAAAGACCAGATCGAGACGCTCGAACAAATACTGTTTGAGCTCCGTGGCGAAATCGGTGCGGGGAACCACGTCCCACCAGGCATGCGTGTGCTGTGCCTGCGTGACAACCCGGCGCAGCAGTGGACTGATCTACGACAGTCAGTGATGGACCGCTTGAAGAGCGAAAACGAGGCGCTCATCAAGCGCTTGCGTGAGCTTGAGAACAGCGGAGCGGTGGCAGCCGATGGCGGGGTTCTCCGCCATGATTTGGTTCCCAGGGAAAGTTGGGAGGTGCTTGATAAGGAAAAGAAGGAACTCGAGGAAATGGTGAAGCAGAAAGAGAAGAGACTCTTGCGCTTGCAGCAGGTGCGTATAACCTCTGCACGGTTCTTTGCAGTTATTGATGGCGGGCCGTCACTATGGTTCGGTAGGTATTCACCGCAAAGAGCGCTGAGTTCCGAGAAGCCATAGCGTCCATGCTCGGACTCAAGCTCGCGTTTTACCCCAATGGGCAAGTCCGTGTGACATCGATTTACGATCTTTCTGCGTCATTTGTGTTCCAACCTTTGACGAAGCCCGGCGAAAACGGAGAAGGAGCGAGGATGCAACTCATTGCGCAAGGAGAAGGCGGTCCGCAAGATCTCCCGCAACTGATGCGATTCTGGGTGAATGAAGAGCAGTGTATACCCGGTTTTTTGGCGAGTGTGACTTTGGAGTGCTATGACAAGTCGAAGAGGGAGGTCGGTACCGAGTTGTAGTACTTATTCTGTTGTTTTTGATCTTATAGAATGCAATGCTACTACTGCAGTACGATAACGCGAGAATCTGTTATCAACATCACATGATACTCATCTTCTCTACACCTGCGGCTTCAACTCATAAGTAATTTACCTTGTGATTTCTGTGAGTAATTTATGTCACAATATCTGACGAAGCCTGGGTGCAAAGATGTAATTCATTGCGTAAGTGGCAGTGAGACTGGAGTGTGTCAGTAGACTCGGTACCTACCTATAGCTACCGAGTCGTAGTAGTACTCGGTCTATGCATTATATAATGCTCAATTAATTGTGGAGGATCCAATCGGGAATGGTATAGCCTAGAAACTTTTTTTCAATTTTGTCTCATATGACCCTGGTTTGCAGGTACGATTTCAACAGACTGATTTTGTTTCTCTCCTTCTCCAACTTGGCAACTGCCGCTGGTGTAGTCTCTAAACTCTGAAAAGTCTCTGATATGCATGATCTATACGCACACTGAGTATGTGTCCAGAAACTGATATCTTGCAGCTTTTTAAAAAAATGCTGACGCATGACAGACCCTTGGCCTTACAATACACACTGACGCATGTCGCTGAACAAAGACCCCGCAGCAAATCCGAGTCTTATGAGAACTCCTGCTGCCCCCACTTTCATCCCCTTGGCGCAAGTGTCAAAACATCGTGTCCGGATATGCCATCAGTGTGGTTTCGTTTTAGCACAAGATTTTCCGTGGATAATTTGTGATGACTGCCAGTTGCTCAGAGCCCGAGGTATTCCTTCCCCTGGACACACTCTCCTTGCAAATCAAGACGCGACGGCGCTCGGACAAGCTGTGAGTTTTGCGTTTTGTAACATGCCTAGGAAATGCCTGCAATGTTATTGTATAATAAGTTAGGTTCGGCATCACCCTGACTATGTTACCAGGAACAGTCCTTTTTGATTTGTGTTGTGTGCCAAATGACTGTAGAAGGACCAAGAATCACCTCGACCTCTTACACACTATGCCCTGCATGTCGAGTGAGGCAACTTGAAGAGGGTGCAAAACTGAAGCCTACAAGGCGCATTAATCCACACATACCGTCACCCACTTCACCCGTCATCCCCGCACCTCGCGACCCTTCCCGCCCGCGTTTCTTCAACTCCCGTGGAGAAATCATTGCTCCTTCCCCTGTCCCTGTGAGTATTCATGAATTCTTTCCTTATATGAACGTTGCCTATGATTGACGCCAGGTTATCGTGACTCCCATAGCGCCCAAGCGGGTGTGTATGCGTTTCGGCTGTGGAGCGCAACTAGTGCCCAACCAGCTTCTCAACTTTTGTGATGCGTGTCTGCGGCTGGGGTTTGGCCGTGGAACGCCTGTGCCGCCTCCTGCCCCAAAGTGCACTCCGAAGCGCATAGGAAGGGATGAGGTTCCCTCTGGGGTGCTCATATCGAAGGTCAAGGTACAGTGGTTTCTTGTATTCTGTTGTCTAGAACGTAGTTGAAACGTGGCGATTTGAAGCGGGATATAGATGCTACACAGAGCGCTGAGGCCCTTCTACAGCCCTCGCGGGAAACGTTTTCGGAACTTGATGCACACAGCAATGATGATTTGGACCTTGAGCTGATGTATCCCGAGGTTAGTGAGATGCGATTTTTTTGATACCACTGGGTCTGAGCCACCAAGTAGGATGAGGAGCTTGCAGCACAAGATTCAGTTGACTCGACAACGAAAACTGTTAGTGATGATATCTCACCTCCAGATGTTGTCTTGGAACGTGGGCCTTTGCAGCTTTCACCCCTGGTCCTCAGTAATGCCGCTCGTTCTCCAAGCCCTCGGCCAGTCCAAGTCAGTGGTATTCGATTACTGTCTAATACATATTAGACTAAGGATTCTTACAGCGCACTTGTGAAACACCTGGATGCGGAGGAGCCGTGTCTCCGTCAGCTACATGGCAGAGGTGCTATGGCTGCAGCTTGCAGCGCTGGAAAGAGCGCCAGCAGGCTGCTATCGCTGCAAGTGCAACTTCAGAGCCAGTTTTGCTGGTGGACGGTACACTAGAGGCTATCGTGGTGGATCGAGTTACGACAAGCAGAGAGCCAGAAGTATCAGCTTCACACTCACAGGGAGCAATTCTCAATGCTGCAGACAAACTACCGTCATCAAAGTTTCCTGACGGACAAATCATCATTGATTCTGCGGCAGTTGCGAGTACTTCCAGTACACTCATTGCTGAGTGTAGTAGAGACGCTGGGGCAGAACCTGAAATTCACAAGGTTTCCATCTCCGGATGGAACAGCGACTTGACGGATCTCTCTTCGGAAGACGAAGATGGTGATTCGGATCCTGATGCCGAAGACTCCTCCACGATCAAGATTCGCATCCCTGTGCTTGCTTCTCGACTTCCCAGCGGCACTAGTGCGCGAGTGTGCGGGATCAAGCGCTGTAACATCGTATTGCCTCCGGATTACCGCTGGAAGATCTGTGATTCCTGTCGGAGATACCAACGGGAGTACCAGAGGATTCGTATGGAGAAAGCACGTCGTCGTATAGAGGACTTCTGTAAGTGTCGTTGTCGCGTCTAAATCGCCCAAGCTAACCATATGTAATTTTAGCTAGAATAGACACCCGTGAGTCTGCTCTTGGCCGTGATCATCCTGCATCGTTTTCAGAGGTAGTACAATGGGCTCTGTGTTTACCTTGCGTCGCTGACTGCAAATGCAGGAACAACCAGACGAGGTGACACCAGGGGAAGGCTCGCGCGTTTGCGCTGTTCCTCGCTGTTACACATGGCTACTGCCTGTTACCAAATACCGGTGGAAATGCTGTGGAGTTTGTCGCATGCGTACTCGTGACGACTCAAGAGCAAGACAATCGACTGCTGGAGCCATTCTGGACTTGGAAGAACCGAATTCTTCAGTGGACATCTCGCCCTTTCCTACTTTTCAGAATCGCAGCGTGTTGTTGTCAGAATTTGGCGCGATGCTGGGGCGGTTCTTAGAAGCACAGATCTTGTACTTGCGTGTGAAGCTTCAGACAGCAGGCGAGAAAGCATTGTTGAAGCTTGATCCCGTGCTGTTTGCGTTTGACGGTGAATATTCAACGGTGACCGGCCAGCGGGGGTATCAGAATAATGTTCAAGGCAAGTCTGGCCCTGAACATGGTCAGGAAGAGGAGATGCAAAAGGAAGCTGCCTCCGCTGTCAGGGAGCTTGGTAGTACCCTTCTCACTCAATTCAAGTAAGCGCTTCTAGTTGTGCGAGCTGCGATCGGACGGCTGATGTTAGCCTACCCTGTAGGTCAACGGAAGGTTTCATAATAAAGTCTGGAGGGGTGATCATGCGATATAAATGTACCTTAGAACTGATTACACTCCGTCCTTTACCCAAGACGACGGACTCGAAGGATACCAACACCTCGTCATCACATGTCCCTTACATGAAGCCCGTGTTTGGGGAGCTGGAGGTAGCGGTTGTTCCCGACGACTCGCACAATATTTTAGTGGGTCGACGAACTATTATCCGATTCCGCATGCTAGGCTAGCCTTCGTCCCTTTTACGATACTTGCCTTACAGCTAATTTTTCATCAATGTATCAACGTAGTTAAGTATCATAGTCGACGTGTTCAAGCATGTACCATATTTTATAAAGTTTAAATCGATCAAATATCGAAGTATTTATGTCGCTGTAATTATCCCAAATGATCAGAAAATCCGTTGAAAGAGGTCTGCCTGCATTCAATCCGGGTGAGAAAGTATAAATTGACGTCGGGATGGATGACATCTCAGATCTCAGATCTGAGCACTATTGTCACACTTTGATCATTTGCAATACCACCAAGTGTGTAAACGTTGTATGATATCATTTGTATTGTACTTGTTTACTTACAACTTGAAGACATCAGAAACCATATGTATTCCACGTGATGGTGTAGAAATCACGAATATCTTTGTTGGCAACCTCTTCGGACGACGGAACTGAATGGTTCACGAGTGCCATCATCTCGCTGTGGCAGGCCAGAAGATCACTTGGCGTCTTATTAGTAAAGCGCGTGTCTTGCGTGTGGAGCTCTACCATCTGAATCCAGGCGTTGTATCGGATAGGGAACAAATCGCCTAGTTACCGCAGCAGCGTGGCGATGTCGAGAGGCACGGTGAATTTTTTGAAAGGGTGAGATTGCGGGTCAGCAAGGCTACATACTCCCCGTCAAATATTTGGAGCAATACGTTCTTCTTCTCGACATCCATCGTGTTGGGGAGGTATCGGGCCATAGTGTACATCATGACGTGCAGGAATGATTCCAAATCATCTGCCAGCACATGGCGCTTGTCCTGGGTACTTTGGTCCAGCAAAGCACCAGACATGAAGGGTATATTTCCCTGTCATTTGAATTCGTGTCAGTATCTCGACATTTATACAAAAATGTTGCACATACCATCTGGATTTCCAACAGCTCATCATGCGATTTGAGAGAGCAACACTCCCAGCCCATGAGAAGCCCGCGCCCCTCACTGGTGACGCCAATGTTTTCCATGCTGATGTTTCGATGCAGAGACCAAGACACTCGTAAGCTTCTTTATGAGCTACAGTAACACGTTAGAAACAAAGAATTAGTTGAGAAGTGAAGATGAAACTCGCCTGTGAGGGCATCCTTGATTATGGTCAAAAATTCCGTGGGTGTCTTGAACGTGCTCAAGTTACGTTCAACATCACGAAGGATGATGCGATGTTGTACGAGAGGGAGGTGTGCCTTGTGGTTGGGGGTACAGCACCACCATGCCGTGCTGAATGAGTGGGTGACCGTTTGTGTCCCGAGGGCAGACATGTCACCGCCGTGCTCGAAGGTCGGGATGTTGCTTGAAGAAAACGACTCTCTTCTGCGTAAGATCCCAAACATGGAAGCCACGAGTTCGTTGCTCGAGTAAGCTGCACTGCTTTTGAGCGGGGCGTGGACCGACGTAGAAGTGGTGGGTGGTCGAAGAAGGACGGCCTTCTGCGACTTTGGGCTTTGCGGTATCGACGGGAACGATGTATCCATACAGAGGGTCGGAACTCCCAATGCCCAGCAACTCCCTGACAGTGCTGTGTTGAGACTCCGGAAGGGAAACGGAAACCACAGACACGTCGACGCCGCGATCCCCAGGTGACCCATGATTGAGCCTCCATAGGAACTCAGCCAACGGGGTGAAATTGGCTGTGTATTGAAACCGCCAAGACACGACAACACCAGAGCGATCCCAGTACAAAAAACGTGCCCAGGAGCCACAGAGGAGGATGTAAAATCCAAAGCGGCGGAATTGTGTTGCGAAGAAGGCATTGATCCACGCCACCATATGCGCCCGCGTTGAGATGGACTGCTTGTTGGAGGACTCGAATGTGGGATAGTAGTCTCTTTTTGTATCCCAATATGGCAGCCACTCCTCCTCAGGACAAGGTATCGGTGCGGTGAAGTCCTCATTTGGCGGTGAGTCGATGAAAGGGGTCTCGTTGCAAGGAAGGCTTGATGATGATCCATGCCTCCATCGCGGACATGTCTGTCACTCCGTTTCGAGCGTTGTCCCTTTTATATAACCCCATGGTCGGTTGGAGTTCATACCCATCTACGACGACAGAGGGGTCAGGACAGCCGGAGGTGTCAATAAGATCAAAATTGTTGGTCAATTTCCGTAGAGACGCCAATTGCCAAGGGCACCAAAATCAGAGAGGTCAGAGAAGTGTTTATGTGAAATTCTTAACAAGGTTTTCTGGTGAATACACGTTCGGCATTACTGGACGACCGTCTGCCTCGGACAAAAAATCAAGAAACTGGGGTACTGGCATTGCGCCAACGAAGCGCCCTGCGGAGGAACCTAAAAGCTTTGCTTCAATGGCATCTTTGGAGGTCATTGTGACTGAAGTTTGAGATGTAGGTATTGTATGAGCAATTTGATAGAAGGGAGATGACTGTAATTGAGATGATGGGATGAACAGACCAAGATGTCTGACGCACTATGTATCGATCTGTGCTGTGGACGTTCCCCTGTGGCAAGGGCCACAACAGCTTTAGTGGACAATGCTCATCAATTGAAGCCGCTTACGGATGTGGATGCTCAGCAAAATGTGCGAAACCCTAGAATTGATGCAACTGACTTGAGCACGAGGGAAAAGGGCGCGAAGGATCTGCATACACAACAGGATAGGCAACAAAAGACATCACTCTGCTACGTCTTCATCGCAATCGTCACCCCAGTCAACCGCCTCCGAATCACAGTCAGCTGCGCTATGTGCTTGCTTGATCAACTCGAGAACAGCAGCACAGTCAAGCGCAGGACCTTCTCCTTCATCAGCCGACAAAAAGCCTGTGCTGTACATGTCGTCTTCGGTTGTGCCTGCCTCTACAGCAGTGTCTTGGTCGCCATTTTCGCTTTCCGCATAGCTCCCTAAAGCCCGCAAATCGTCTCGTGTTTGGCTTGCCGCCGCCTTTTCCGATGCAGAATCACTTTCACTTCCGTAGTTGCCGACGAGCCCTGAGATCGCCATTCTCCCCGCTTTTGTACTTAGTTTTCGTCTTTTCATAGCTCTGACGCCGTGCTCGTGCTCTTGCTCAGACATCGGTGAGGGCTGGCCTCTTTTGGCCACGATATTTCCAATGAATGTCGATGAGTCCGGGTCATGTGCATGGATGGTCGGGAATTCAGCAAAGTGCGTGCCCTGATTCCTGAAGCAAATCCTGAATAGTCTGAGAGGGGCACAGTTTATAGTAAGATGGGCTAGTAACAGAGAGGAACTCTGAAGGCTTCGGGATCGTCTGATGAGGGTGGACAAGAGAGGTAACCCAGTCTGGACAATGATGCTCTTTCTTCGATTTAGGATGGTCCTTGTCAGAATATGTATGCTGAGGGACGTGTCTCTGAGGAAGGGCGATTAGAGAGGAATTGATGGGATTGCGATGGAACTGATGTTGCGGATGAAGAATATTGCGATTGTGACGCTCTGGGCTAAAACCTGAACTCTATGGTCAATAATGCAACCCGCGTCCTCATGAGAGTCAGCACACGCGTGAGGGCGGAGGACAAGAGCGCACTTTGCATCAAGAGTCGACTGGTTTACCTTTCTGAGTTGCATGCCGACGGGAAGGACATCCCGTAGAAGTTCAAGTTGCACGTGACACGGTTGAGTTATCTCCCGTACTGTTCGCTAACTATGCCTTTACTACTGCGGACTCACGTTTTCAGCATCTCAAACATGCTGCCGCTGTCAACACAACATTCCCGATTTACAAGCACGGCTCAACAGGTGATCAGATCATGATCCGTAGTATGCTCGAATCTGATATAAATATGTATGTGCATTTCCTTTTGGCCTCCTCTGCCCAGGGCTCTGCTTCAGCGCCGATTAAAGGTTCAGTGGACTATACTTTGATTACATCTCCATGAAGCTTTTTACAAGCCTCAAGTTCGCCCTCTTAGCTGCGATCACCTCCGTTATTTCCATCTCTGCCCATCCTGATGATGTTAGTGGTCTGTACGCTTTGGTGAAGAGGCGCATGCCTAGTCACTCTAATGCATTCATATTCAATCTGTCAACAACCGCCAGCTCAGACGTGGACACGTTCAAAATGCGTGATGCTTCGCATGATGAAGGAGATGGAAATGCAAATATTTACATCGAATGCACAACCATAAGCGCTTGTGCAAGAGGACTGTATACGTACGTCAATTTTCAGTTATTGAAGTAATGTGGTTGTCTCAAATTGTCATATTGTTGAAACAGTTATGTCACGGAATTCGGTGGCGTGGATATATGGTGGACGGGCTCGCGACTTGACCAGCTCCCTTACAAGCTTCCCATTGTCAATGAACCGATAACAAGAAGCGCTATCGTGCCGTATCGTTACTTCTTCAACACGGTGACGTTTGACTACACGACTGCGTTCTACACATTCGACGATTGGTCTTTACTTCTTGATTGGCTCGCTTTGCGCGGTGTCAACCTACCTCTGGCTTGGGTTGGTTACGAACATATCCTCATAGAAGTATTCCGAGAGGTTGGGCTCAATGATGCGGAAATCGCAAGCTTTATGTCTGGTCCTGCCTTTCAGGCATGGAACAGGTTTGGTAATATCCAAGGTAGCTGGAGCGGTGATCTTCCAACGCAGTGGATCAACGACCAATTTGCACTACAAAAACAGATCATTCTTCGTATGGTTGAGCTAGGAATGACCCCTATCCTCCCATCATTTACCGGATTCGTCCCCCGTGCCTTGCACAACCTATATCCAAACGCATCCATTGTTAATGGCAGCCAGTGGGCCGGCTTCCCCTCAGTATACACCAATGATTCGTTCCTCGAACCTTTTGATCCCCTCTTTGCAAATATGCAAAAGTCCCTCATCGACAAACAGATCGCCGCGTACGGCAGCGTCTCTCATATCTACACGCTGGACCAATACAACGAGAATAATCCTTACAGCGGTGATTTAGGATATCTCCAGAATGTCACCTCAGCCACGTTTGCAAGTCTGCGAGCAGCCGACCCGGAGGCTATTTGGCTCATGCAAGGCTGGTTGTTCTACAGTGATGAAACGTTCTGGACCACCGAGCGCGTGCAGGCATATCTTGGCGGCGTCCCGGGCAACGACAGTATGATCATCCTCGATTTATATAGCGAGGCGCAGCCTCAGTGGGAGCGACTGAGCTCATACTTTGGAAAGAAATGGGTCTGGTGCGAGCTGCACGACTTTGGCGGTAACATGGGCTTTGAAGGGAATTTTGTGAATGTTACCGCAGAGCCATTACGTGCTCTGACCTCACCTGGTTCCTCCATGATTGGCATGGGCTTGACACCTGAGGGTATGGAAGGGAACGAGATCATTTATGATGTTCTGCTTGACCAGGCTTGGTCTCCTACAATCATTGACAGAACCCTGTATGTGTCGTCCTGGGCATCAAGGCGTTACTACGTCTCTGATCTCCCTTCATCTGCTGTAAATGCGTGGGAGATCCTGGGGGCGACGGTTTACAGCAACCGAGATCCGTCTTCGCAAGCCACTTTGAAGAGTATCTTAGAATTGGCCCCTGCACTCAGCGGGCTTGTTCGGACGGGATTCTCCCCGACTCTAGTCTTCTATGACACGAACACGACCATTGTACCTGCCCTGCGGATGCTCATACAAGCAGGCTATGAGTCCAAATCACTTTTGAACATTCCAGAGTTCAAATACGATCTTGTGGATATCACACGCCAGCTTCTCGTGAACCGCTTTATCACCCTCTACGAAACACTTGTTGCCACGTACGCATCGAATTCATCTAGCAGCGCAACTATTGCTACAGTCAGTCAACCTCTCCTGCAACTATTGCGTGACTTGGACGAGCTTCTGCTCACCAACGACTACTTCCTCCTCGGGAGATGGATTGGTGCAGCTAGGCGCTTGTCGTATGGAAACACGTCATATGCTGCATTGCTCGAGCGTAACGCACGGAACCAGATCACGCTGTGGGGTCCCACAGGTGAGATCAACGACTACGCATCCAAGCAATGGGGTGGCCTTGTTGGTGGCTACTACATGTCACGATGGGAGACTTTTGCGGATTATCTGGTCGAGACGAAGGCTAATGGCGCTGCGTACAATGCGACAGCTGTTGCAAATGCCATGCTTGAGATTGGGGAGCAGTGGAATTCTCAGACATGGGGCCTGACAGTGGGTTGGGAATCGGTAGGCGACTCGTGGAGTGTAGTGCAAGCTTTGGCAACGAAATATACGTAGAAAGCCACTAGTAAATTGTATCTATCGAGGTGTGATTTGACCAACCCGTCAAAAACAAGTGTAGGCTGCTAGTACGGCATGTATTGTGGGTTTGTAAATCTGGCGGTAATGAACGAGAACAGGACACCACGCAACCTTGATGATTTCCTGCGGCTCGAAGAAGTTTGTTGCGCTAAATCATTAGCTGGAGTCGCTGCTGAAATTTTGAAATGTTGCGCTGAATCAAAGTCACCCAATAAAATTTACTGCATGAGATTTCAGTTCCTGTTAAAACTTCTAGTATCAACGGGTTCCCAACTGTTTTCATTGGAGCGATTATCCACGCCGAATACCTTTACAAATGACCTTCTGTTGACTTTTTGCATTCAAATCTCCCCAGAGCACACCGACTCTAGCCATTCAACATCACTCCTAACCTTGGTGAGGTTCTCGCACCCGTCTGCAGTGATCAATATGTCGTCTTCAATGCGCACGCCGCCCATTTTGCGATACCCCTCCAACAAGTTGTGGTTCACATACTCAGAGTCCTCTACAGCTTTGAGTAGGTGTTCATGGAAGTAGATCCCCGGCTCAACGGTCTATCGAAGTAAGCAGGCGAGCAATCCACACAAGGCTTGAACTTACCACAACCATACCCTCTGCAAGCGGTAAGCGGAGCCGCAGGTACGTGTAAAAACTGGGGTGCCCAACTTTGTCTTCAGAAATAGTCGTGTTGTTTACCGGTTTGCTTGCACTCGGGACATCATGCACATCCATCCCGAGTGAATGCCCGACTCCATGAGGGAAAAATGCTGAGCTAATTCCAGAGCGTAGAATCTCGTCTTTTGAGCCTTTGAAGAGTCCGAGGTAGAGGAACCCTTCCACAAGAATCTGATGACAGAGCAGTTGGATGGTGTCCCAGTGGACACCAGGTCTGAGAGTTTTCATCGATTTCTATGTGAAAATGTTGTGTGATGGTGCAAAGGATGCATATGGCACCTACCTGCTGCATTTCCAACACAAGAGAGTATATCTGCTTGCCTTTCTCAGTAAACTTTCCGCCGTTGCCAACAGGCATTGTGCGTGTAACTTGATGATAGAAGTTCAGACCTTTCTGACATTTATTTCTTTGCAACTCACTGTCCGCAGAGTAGCAGTCCCATTCGCATCCTGCATCGATAAGGAGTACCTGAGGCTCTAACTGCCTTTCGGGTGCAGGACCGTGTGCTAATGCACCGTGGTTCAAATGATCGTGCGACTTTACAGGTCCCCAGGTGAACTCTCGGTCATTGCAACAGTAATGTAACGTAGCAGCTCTCCTGGAGGCAGCGACGATAGGGAGATATGCCTGATGAACGGCCCTGGTTTCATTGGTGAGTTGTCGGGCATCAGTACTGCCTAGTGCGTACGCACCCTTCACGCCGGCATGACGCGACAAAGATCGCCTCCGCCTCTGCCTCCTTCTCGATCAGCCACTCTCCAGGAAGAAGAGGACGATCAATGCCTGCGCTCTTTCCCTGAAGGGTCTTACCATGTACTGCGTTGCCCAAAACGCGCATGACGGTCTCATGCGCCCTAGAGCTGATGTCATTTGCGCGTCGGAGCATCATTACCTCGTTCTCATCCTTGATCAATCGTGTTTTATGCAAGGAAGAGAGTAAGTACGCATCCGTTGCGGTGTGGGTCGCTGATGTAACAATAGTCGCCATGTAATCCTCGGATAAAGTGGGAAATAGAGGCGAGTTGCGCGGTAGGGTATGGAAGACAGCTTCTGGATATGATTGAAGGAGTAACTCAATGGCACTTTGTAGCTCTGAGCTATACGCAATATCGGTTATATCGAACAACTGCTTCGCTTCCTCGATTGTGGGCGGAGGAACGCTCCACATGAGGTCTGCGACTTCTATCTCGGGAATATATAGCTTGACGTTCAGCCTTGCAGAAGCACTCGTATGTTCAGGTTGATATAGAGCAAGAAGGAATGATCCAGGCACGGAGCATCCTGAGAGATAGTAGAAATTAGATTCTTGGCGAAATGGTAGCTCGCGATCTGTATCGTTTCGGAAAGGTGTTCTTCCTCCTGCAAGAAGGATGACTTGGGGCTACTCGCGTTAATCAATGCTAAGCCTTAGCCTACAGGATATCATGTTGAGCTACCTTCTCCTTCAACTGCGATGGCAGCACACTCGTGAGCAATTCGAACGTCCTCTGCACATGCGCCCTTGCTGGGTTCAATAACTTGATCAGCCTCCCTTTGCCGATTGTATGGATGACAAGCACCAACCACAGTAACTCGACCCGGACATGATGATAACTCGGATGAATGAAGTGAATGATTCAATGAATGAGATTGCAACAGATTGCAACAGTACTACTAGTACTAGTGTGACAGATCCGTTCCGGGTAGCCAATATGATTGTGTCTTGGCACCAAGCCTTACTACAAGCACGCCGATGGTGAAGCGGTTATCATGCTTGCCTTCCAAGCAAGCGGCAGGGGTTCGACTCCCCTTCGGCGTATATTTTTCGTGCCCATTGAAAACTCTCGAATATGATAGCCTGAGGTTACTAGAATCATCCACCTGGTAATTTTGCAACCATAGCAGTAGGCCTGGTTTCCATGAAGCGTTAATTCAAAGACATCATCTATTCATCTATAGGCAACATACTATATAAAACCAAGCGCAGATCTAGATCTCATATGCAATACATATGTATCAACATGGCAGTGTCTTGTAAGATTTGCTCTGCCAGTATAAGTCAAGGTCCGTCGTCGCCGTCCCGATGCCTTTGGAAGCACAAGTCGCACCCGTGATCTGCAACACACCTATCGCATAGCACACGGCCGCACGAGCATTCACCATCCCTCACACACGGCATACAAAGGCGACTCGAGCACACCGCGCACGAAACCGCCAGAAACGACTCACAAAGATCGCACATCTTCACTTCACAACTCCCACACGACGCCACGAGTTTTGCAGGCATTTCCTCCGGCTCCTTGTCATCCGTTTCCGAAACTTCTTCGGCGCAGTCGTGACAAAGGTTCGAGCTGTTGCACAGGACACAGTCGTCGATGTAGCAGCAACTGTAGCAGAACAACCGGCGACAGCGCGGGCAGCGAATGAACACGCTAGGATCGTGCTCCGCACAGAGGTCGCATGCCCACACTTCCCCACACATACATGTCAGACCGCCACCCGTGCACTCTGGACAGATCGAATGGGACCAGCATAGCTTGTTTCGGCAACTACGCCAGCCGGGCAGTTTGCATTCCATGCAGGAACCGCGCTTAGGAGGGTGAGTACGTGCAGAGTCAGCATAGGCCGCAAGCAAACCAGGAGTTATGAATTTGTTGCTGGATACGCGGGGCATGTGGGGAATACTGAGTGGGTGACCAGTACACGAGGAGATATCCCTCGTGCAGCACCAAGAGTTGCATCCAGGACACTTTTCTAGCTCTCGCTTGGACCCCTGTCCCTGGAGGCATGGAAAACATAGCACCTCCGTTGCGTGTCTAATGCACCGCGCAAATGGGGGATCAGAATATCCACGGCATTCTTGCGACTCGCATGATGCGACCTGACAGCTATTGCAGTGAATAAGACTGGAATCACATATGGGATATCGCGAAGTGTCTGATTGTAAACCAATAATGTCTATGGTACCATCACCCTCCTGTCGTAGAAGGCGTTCGCGATATTTCTAACAAAATATTCATTCCATGATAGTGGATGGTTACTGTTTCGCTCTTACCTGTACATGAAGCTGCTTTGATATCCTACGTGCAAGGTCACACTCTGCCCAATAATCCGAGTCGCAAGAAGAGACGAGCAATTTCTGTGACCTCGCGATAGCAAAATCATAGATATCCATCATTTCAGACAAAAGCTCGCCAGGGACGGGAATGCGCACGTCATACACCTTGTCTTCGATCTGCATGTTATGGAGTAGGAGGGCAAAGCGGGTGACAGGCTCTGTGGAGAGACGGAAATGGATGACAACACTTGATAGGATGGGTTGTTCTGACTTTTCTTGTGAGACAACCGCGTACCCAAGGGTGGCAATATGACCCACTTCAGTAATTGCGGAGGGCTCATTGGGTGGGTCTAACATGCGGTAGACCATTTTCATGATTCGGAATATCTTCATGCGCATGGGATGGCCATAATCTCTTTCGCGTGGCGAGATAATCGTCCAGGCAGGCATTGTAAGCGCAGCCCGAGACGACTAATAGTGGCTAGTAGTAGTGGAAAAACATCAAAATTCAATATAGATCAGCTATTCTTGGCCAGAACGTTTGTCACGATGTCAACATATACTAAATTACATAATGGTTAACAGATCTACATTTAACTCCTGACCAGCATCTGTTCATGTTCTCTGACACCGTGCCTTTGTGATTTCAGTCTCAAACGTTTCATTCGTGGTAGATTCACAACAGTAAAATACCAGGATTTGAATGCTTTTGGCTTGATCAAATTTTGCTCGAGTCCGACAGTACGCTGACTCCGAGAAGGATGCCTTCCATCCCAACAACATTCGGATGATCAAGAAGTTCTCGATATTTTGAGGATGTTCCCACTGCATCCTGTACTGAATTGCGGGCAAGGCTGATGCATTCAAGGGCCTGAGCGAACAACAATGAGACGAACTGCGAGCTTGAAGTTCGAGGATGGGCAAGTGATGGCCGCAACAGGCCCAGAGTCTTGACAGATGCTGCGTCGGACTAAAAATTGCTAGATACATATCCATACTAATCTTATATATCGTCCTCAGGACCGTCCTCGATCATCTTTGCATAGTCTTCGTAACTTGCAAATGTCGGCAAGCTTCTCAGTTTCTTCCGCTTCTCACGTTTGGACTCGTTCTCCTGTTTCCGCTTCTTTGTACTACCGAAGCCATTCCATTGTTCTTCGCCGTCACCGCTATCTTCATCAGTGATTTCGTCGTGCTCGATGAGACCTCGAGGAACTTCATCCAAGCCGAGAAGATCCTCGTTGTCAGAAGCCTCAACCATGGAGAAATCATCGCCGGAACCACCAGCTTCAACTTCATCTTCCTCATCAATTTCAACCTCCTCCTCATTCCCATCGGAATCATCAAGATCAGAAGCGACACTGTCACTATCCGCTATGATATCTTCATCTCCTGCCATACGAGGCATGCTGGCTTGCATCGCCTATTTGCAAGATGAGTTGAGCTACGGATGCGAAGGTGACAACGTACCTTCCATATATCTGCCTCTTCAGCGTCACTGTCTTCGTCGTCATCACTATCATCATCACGTTCAGCGTCTATGTCCTGCGCTTCCTCCAACTCGCTCGCTGAAGCATCTACGTCAGAGGCATCATCCGATCCTTCTGCATCACTATCCCCTTTGCTGGTATGGGCGGTTTTGTTCTTATCCTTTTCACGTTTCCTCGAAAAGTGTTTATGGAAGAAGACCTTAAGTAATTTTAGCACGGTCTTAGTTACTGAAAAAGCAGATTACCTCATCCACAGGGATATCCTGCAACCGCCTACTCAAAAATTTCTCGTCGTTCGGTAGAGCGCCACCAGACGTTTCGCCTTTCAATAGCTTCACACCAATCCTGTCGTTCGCACTGGCTGCAGGCTGCATAGCGCTGGAGCCTTTTGTTTTGATTTTTTTGGGATTTTTGTAGACAAAACGATCGAGGAAATGAGAAAGGGTATTTAAAGACAGATCTGGGCTTGACGTGATAGGTTGGCCAGAGAGGAGTTGTTGCGCATGTAAAGAAACGGTCGGATGATAATGGTGTATGAGGGGAATCTAAGGGAGGCATCAGGACTTGTAAAATCAAAATCAATGTACAGGAGCGATTACCAATTCGAACAAGGGAGAAGCTGAGGGGTGTGCAAACTGCGGCTCTCGCTTGCGTGGATCATATTGTTCTTGAGAAATGGAACGGGATCCCTTGGAAAGGTCTCGCAAGCCTGGAACTGTACTAAACAACTGGGAATCAAGTCAGATGGACCATTTAATAGGTGGGCAAGGGCGCTTTACTTCTCCCAGGAGGTATAATCCTCCTACAATAAACTCGATCCCGCCAGCACTGCCACTGGCAAGTACTTGTACGAACCGGCGGACAAAGCTTTTCACACGCTCGGAGTTGTCGTCAGCCTTGAGAGATTTAAAGAGTAGGTTCAAGTACATGGTCTGTTTTGAAGATGAGGCGAGGCGACCATCATGTAAAGATTGATACAATGTTCTGTAATATCGATCCACAATGCTCTTCGATAGTGCAGAAGATGAAGACTCGGGTAGGTGGGAGAGCGAGGATGATATCTGCTGAATGAGGAGTAGAGCTTGCAAAGAGGTGTTAAATGTCGAGGTATGTGTGATGAGGAACAGGGTGTCTATATGTTTGTTCAAGCTTGTTGGGGGGAATGTCAGATGAGAATATACCATGTTTAAAACACCTACCTGACATCCGATGGTCCTAGCTTTGCATAGGGCAATGCGCGATTCACACCTGTCAATATGGCAGAAATTGATTTTGAAAACGCATCTTCGACTTCCGCAAAACCACCGTCACCAACGACCTCTTTCGTTGTTTTCCGCTTTTTTTTCTTCCCTGCAATTTCTCTGTCCTGTACTTCGACGTTTTCCTTTTTGCCAGACGATCGGCTCTCCCCTAATAAATCCTTGAACATCTGGAAGTACACATCGATGACTTGTACAGCAACATCTTTGTCCCCTGGGACAAACACGATCTGGTTTAGGGTTATCGTTGCATAATAGCGCGCATGGTCATTGGTCGTTCTCTTTGTAGCTCCATCAGGCTTCGGTTTTGACTTCGGTTTCGGTTTGGAAGCCGAGGTGGTCGTCTCGTCGGTGAAGCGGATATGTGTATTGGTAGTTGGCGCAGTGGCAGGTGTCGCAATGTTTGGTCGAAGGATGAGAGACGTCATCTCGCGTACGACGACACCTTTCATGGATGGATGGGCTTGTAGGAGTTGAAGGAGGTGATAAGAAGCGCGAGAACATATGGATTTTTCAGAATCACCCTAGGTACCATGATTAGCGAATTGCTCCACGACTCGAATTTTTCCCGCTCACCAGTTTGTTTACAAGTAGCCTAAGTAGGTTATGCTCCTGTTCAGGTTTGTCGCGAAGAAGCGTGTAAGTTAAGGAGAGTGCTTGGGTGCGCACATACGCCAAGGGGTCCATTGAAAGGACCTGGAAATGGTGAGCTCCTGCACTCGAACACGCTTAGAATCCCACCTCTAGAATTTGGAGGATAGAGAAAAAATACTTCTTCAACCAATCCTCGAAGTACCAGATGAGAACATGACCATCCTTGACGCTCTGGTGTGATAGAGGCTGATCACGGAAATACCTGAGCAATCATTAAAATTTTATCCACAAAAGTAGCATATCCTTACGCACTTTAACTTCCGGTTAGGCGCGCCACCTCCAACCCACCAATCGAGTATACATCGCAAAGCCTTTAGACTTTCTTCCCGACCTCCTTTTCCTTTTCCTCGCTCAGCCATCCCCTTCAGAGTTTCCAACGCTTTTGTGTTGTGTAATGGGCTAC
The DNA here is from genome assembly GCA_000827255.1 of Suillus luteus UH-Slu-Lm8-n1. Lineage (NCBI taxonomy): Eukaryota > Fungi > Basidiomycota > Agaricomycetes > Boletales > Suillaceae > Suillus > Suillus luteus. The sequence goes on from KN835282.1 coordinate 41,096, forward strand.
TTTGCACGAGGAGCGTAAGCGCACTGAGCCTGTCTGACAGCGTGCCTGACTGCAAAATTTTCTGCAAGAATGCATAATCTGAGCTGGATGATGTAACTGTTGAGGATGACCCAGACTGGTATGTCTCTACTGCCTTCGCATGAAGAGATGCTCCGCGCTCCATAAGGGAGGACAGTTTGGCAGACGTGACGGGTGGGAGAGCAGTAGATGACCCAGATAGCTTGGGCACATTTTGATACCATAGAGGAGACGCCTCTATTTGAGGTTTTTTCGCGACTTTGGAGACATCGGCGCGAGCTAGTGTTGGCATTATTTATCTTCAAAAGTTCTGCAACGGCCGCAGGCAAACGAAATGGTAATAATCTTAGGTAATCATTAATCATCAAGTACTGTAGCCTACTGTACCGCTCTTGCCTCTCTAACTTTCCAGAGTTTAGGCGAATGAGTACCACGGGCGATCTTTGATGGATCAGTACAGGAGCGCACGCATTTTTTTTAAAGTGATTGTAAATCCACAGTCATACCCAAGCACCGTTTTGTTGCATGTGCGCTTCTTATCGTTCAATGGCTCTGCGACTTATTCGACGACTCAAGCATGAGTGGGGTCACTAAGATGCAACAAGTGATACCATGTGGAAGCAACTGTAGAGAAGAAAGAGCTAATGTGAGGCGGAAGGGATAAATGAATGAGGAAAACGAACAGGAGCAGCTCATCTCTGTGACTATTTCAATGTTGGTCGATATTCTAGAATGCTCACTTCAACATGTTATCACCGTGACAGGACGATATATTCAATACCCCCGATACACAACCTTTCCACTTCAAGCTTCAGCATCAAACGGCTGAACTCTGCGAAATATTCGAACGGTATTGAAGACCAAGGTCAACTTGCTTTGTGCAGCCTCACGCTGGCTCTGGATCTCCTTCGCGACAAATACCAAAAGCGACGTTTTCCGTGTTTATTAGTGTCTGTACGATGGGGTTTCGACTCTCCGACAGTTGAAACAGTTTGAATGCAGATATCACAGATTAACCTCGCTCCCTAAATTTACAATATTAGCCTGCTATCGAGGCAAAATTGCTGCTATTGCAAGTTCAGCACTTCTAGCCCAGAGGTGTGTATCACGCACTGCCCTGTGAATGAATTGATCTGACTATGATGTCATGATTCCTGTATCAGTACACTCGGCCTATGAAGTGACAATTATTTCATGGTACACAATGTCCGTATCTTGGTCTGGACACGGATCTGCATATGAACCGTCGTTCTCTTAGGTGTGTATGTCGCTCTCGTCTTCGACGCCCTTGGATACGAAATGAGAAGGAATCGTTACCCCTATGAAACAGCTTTTGTGGAAAGGCTGTAGAATCAGCCTCAGTATTCTGAAATAAAACTATCCACGTTCGCTTTGCTGTCGAAACGAGATTCTCTACGTCTACAGCTTCTTACCCAGAGGTGTGTCATGCACAGCCCTATGACTCAATTGTCCATCATCCGACTATATATGTAGTCATCGTCACTGGATTACTCGCAAGCCTAGTTGCTCATGATGTGAGCTTTATTTATTTAAGGGAGGTTTTCTGAATCAAAAATATCCGCATTCGTTTTGTCGTCGGGGCGAGATTCGCTGTCGTTACATGTTCAGCACTTCTGGCCCAGAGGGGTGCCACGGGCTGCCTTGTGAACGAAGTGACTGACTATCAGCTGACTACGTGCTCGTTAGATCATATACGGGCCTAGATGTACATTATTTTTGAGAGCGCACGATGACCTCATCTTGGATTTCAGATTCTATGGCCGTGTCCAGACACCGTAGTGGCTCTATGCTTTTTCATTTTTTCTTCCCACCAAGGAATCATCCGCATCCGCACTATTCTCCGTTAAAAGCAAGACCTATTTCCTGCTTGACTTTCATCGCATCAACGGCCTTCTACCAAAGTGAGTCACAATTAGCAGTACACCAATGGTTTCTCATATTCACTTTCGCATATTGTAGCAACTCAGTCATGTCACAGTCCGTGAATGTGTCCGACCAATTTATCGGGACCATGATTATGTGCACAGTGCAAAACGACGACGGTCTATTTTTCCCACTCATTCCAACACGCTGGACAATGGACATCGAACCTGGCACCGTAAAAACACGATGAAAATTTCGTGCTAGTTTCATTTGTATCCATTGGTTGTTTTGCGACTCTCATGAACTGACTCAAACTGGATTGCTTCAGCGATACCGCATATGTAGACTGCGATGGTGCCCTATATGTAGCGTTGGTGATGACAATAAAATAGCGCTGTCTGGTCAGGTCAGTCAGCCTATCTTCGGTTTAATCAATCGCTTATATGGTATGTTGCATGCAATATAGTGTTGTCGGTAGCGGGGGACGAGCAGTGTCCTGATATCAACGGGCTATGATATACTACATATTTTGACGGGTTTCTGACAAGTAAGAAAGACAAAGTTTAGCCCCACAAGCGTGGAAAGTATTCAAACTCATCGCTGTATCATTATGTCCGTTTCATTGTGACCACCAGCTTGTTGTTTCTCTAAGGTGTAGATCAGCAATTCATTTGGATCCGTACGAACTTGATGCTGTATTAACTCTATCGCGAGTAAAGACGAGTGACTGGAAGCTGTGCATCTCTTACACAGCAACACACCCATTGCTGCGTCCAAATGAATAAAACGGCAGCGTTAATTAGCGAGTAACGACGTACACGGACAATTCTCATACCACAGATTTTGGTGGAGCCTAGATTAGGGGTGCTTTCGCAGATGGCGGAGTCCGGCCGGCCAAATTTTGATCAAAGACTTGGAGAGCTTCTTACAGTGCTCACTTTACGTCAGTCATCATAATTATTGTGATTCTAAACCTTGTCAGCAAAAATTAGACGTAAGAGTTGATAGATATCACAAGTCAAGCAGGGTTACACCAAACGTTTCCCCACCGATCTTGGGAAGCACCCGTACTCCCACCGCCAAGCACACCCTGTTCCCCCTCGTCGATAAACCCGACACCGTAGCTCGATGCTGCATTAAACCGTGGTGTCGGGCACTTGATCCCCAAGAAATTTGGACATGCGCGGTCAGCAGCACTGCAAACTTCCAGACAAGGTAAGACCGTCTGGTATGAAAATGAAACATTGGGCAGGAAAAGGTTGCGTGGATTCGAGCCGCTCTGAGGAGGAGTCAATGCCGGCGTTGGGGACGATGGCGAGAAAGAACTTGTTGGGGGCTCGGCGCATCGCGGGAAAGACACGGAGCATAACCAAGCGCGGTATGCTTCCTGGCAGCTTTCACAGGTCTGCAAGGGAGAGTATAGATCACGCCCGCATGCAAATGTGAGAAGCATGGTCGTGAAGTTAGTCATATACTGGAGAAGGGGGTCTGAGATGCTCTGTGGGAGATTTGAAGAGTCGTAGGATGATGCAGGGGATTGAGGGAAGGGAAGAGGAACAGCGTATGATATAGACGGACAAAATGGAAGGGAGTGCACAAGGGGGCAGGGGAATGTTACTGATACGGAGACATCAGCGAACGTATACTAAACCAAGGAGAGACCCACGAGATTTAGTAGTGAAATATATTGGTCCGCTCAATTTTACCTGGTCCTGGATAACATATGCGGTGTAGTTCGTGCTCGGTGTCAAGTCATCAACAAGCCATTGAGACCTCCACCCGCGATTATCGCGCAGCCAAAGGTCGTTGCTTACTACCAAGCCCGCTGATGAAGTGGAGTTGATTCTACATGCTGTCTGCATGTCGGATGCAAGACTAGAGGAAGTGGGTGCAATGACGAGAGAGAATGGGGGAGGCGATGATGGCTGTGCAGGAGCTGAAAGGTTGGCAGGAGGAAGTGTGTAGTTGGGATACGCGGACGGTGAGGATTCGATGGGTGAGATTGGAGGTGAAAATATCAGAGCCTGAGTATTGGTAGTATCTCCGAGGAATGGGAGTGCAGGTATTAGTTCATGCACAAGGGCTACTGGCAGCATGAACAACTATTGAATTCAGTGTTGATTCAGAGTACATACCTCCTGTCGATGTGGCGACTTGGAATGAGGTCTGACCGACATTTTGTACAACTAACAATCCACCTTGCTGTGTAGCGCCAGTCCAGTTCCCGAATCCGCTATGCAATGGGATTTCAAAATCACCGGTGGTACTGGTAAATACTGTGTTGTTATTCACGAAAAACGCTGGAGATATTGTTCCGGTCGAGCAAATGGCGACGGACACCGTCAGCTGCTGAGCCTGTGGAAGAGAAAATGTGGGATCGCCAGACAAAGAAGCTCCAGAAAAAGAGTATAAAGTATTTAGAGAAAGTGACTCTTGTGCACTGACTTGAGCGAGTGTCACATGTATAAGGTACCAAAGAGACCGCGGAAGTGTGCGCATCGATGAAGCTTGGAGCTTGAAGCTTGAAGCCCAGTTGAACGTTGAACTTTGAAACCGCCTATGGCGTGGTACGACAGAAACCGATTTGTATATGTTTACGGTATCGCAGTAAATAGTGTTGCCGTGGTTTCGGCTAATGCCGGCAGTAGCCAGTTTTAATTCACCGGCTTAACCGGACTTGCGAAGACCAAACTGCTTACATGATTGCGACTCGGTCCGGCTAATATAACTGAAATAAGCGCTGTAAGCCGGCTCAAGCCAGCTTCTGATAGTGTAAATTTGCAAAGGTTAGAAATATTGAAGAAATGGACAACATACGAAATGCAGGTGTGAGAGGAGTGCTTGGGAGCTGCTTCAATCATGTCTGCGAGTGGGCGAACTACAAAGACTTGGACTGAATTGAACTACATACTGACTAAGCTGAGGAAAGGGCTGGAGGAGAACAAGTTGCGAGCAAGAAACGAGCTAATGATTGACATCAAGTCAGCAATGAACATAATGCTAGAGGGATGTCAGGTCCAGTAGGTAAACAAAACAAATGATGAGCAAGAAAAGTAGTTATAGCGATGCATAGATGACGGCGGCATCCTCAACATCATCGCACTCTTGGTCCGCAATAGCTTTGAGGAGCACTTCATGTGTCGAACTGCCGCATGAAGCTCTGCTAATGTTAGATGCAAAAACCTCACCTGGCTCTACATCACGTAGCACCTCGTATTCCATGTCTCGCTGTGATGCCGCCCAGCCTTTGGTGAAATTGAGTCTATCTTTTTTCAGTATGAACTTGATGATCTGTAGTGCCTCCATCAGCACGGGGCTAAGACGGTTCCACTTTTGTGTGTCAGTCTCGCTACTTGACAAGAACATGCACTCGCAGGGGACAGCAGATGCCTGTATTGGCAGATAGTCCAAGGCAATTGCATAGACTGTTGGAAACATGCCCTGAGAGGCCTGGTCAACATTTCATGGTCAATGACGAACACTATAGCTCGAGGAGATACAAGGCTCTTACCGTCCAAAACAAGAGAATGTTTGTGCCTTTGGGGCTGCGAGTAGCTGTGCTGTAGGTGTTGAACTCCTGAAGGACCGTTTGGGCACCTCATTGTGATCTGATGGCATGTCTATGTCAGGAAGGCCATAGAGGTGTGAACCTAGTGTGCTTGGCTTTTGTACTGCACGCACAGTGGGCACAGAACCAGAGGCCAGTGACCCTCTCTTGGCATGCATCTGGACGATACATTCAATGTTGTGCTGTTATCAGCAAAAGAAATACATACGAGTTTAATGATATATTTCTTGGCGTCATTAGTTCGCTGTTGACTCCAATGGTGTTCCATCCACGACATCCATGAAGCAGGATCGATAACTAAAAGTAACAATGAGAATCAGACTTCCATTAAAATACACAGAACTGACACATAGAGACTGCATAAGCATTGGTGGCACCCATCCGATCATCATATTTTTCTGCCCACAGCAAGCCTATGTTAATCAGTGGTGCAAAGTGCGGGAAGTGGCTTGCTATATGATTCCATCCCTTGATCAATCTTTCAAAGGTTGGAACCACGCCACTCAGTGTCGGAGTGCTTTCACTTGACATTGCTTGTTGAGCAGCATGTGGTACCTAATGTCGAACAATGAGACAGGTCGTAGATTTAAAATACATTAGCACTGACCTCTAAAATTACTTCGAGATTCTGCAGAAAGTGCCATTCCATCGGCGTCAACTTCTTGTCAGCGATCAGGTGTTGATTCGGGTTTTGAAAGAACATATCTACAGCCTAGGCTACTGTTAGTCCATGATAGATGTTAGCAGGGCGGAGGCTTACCTGGCGAAGGGTTCGTCATCAGATGTTCAATGATAAAATGATATTGGTATATAAAGAATTATAATATGTTAAATTTCTACAATCAATCTAATAATGATATGTGAAATTGCCAAGCCTTACATTGGAGGATAGGCATGGCAGGACTTGCCAGATATGCAAGAATGAGACCTCTTACATTCGCTGATCAAAGGAACAAAGATGGGTAATGTAAGATCTAACATTACATTTATGACACATTCATGGACCATTCTCCCTTTGATTATAATGGATGCTTGCCCTGGCAGAACTCACAAATGTCATCATGGTGATATGGATTATAGGGGAGCATATGGATGACAAGAACAGGCAAGCTTCACCATTGTGATGCTTCACGAATGCTTATGACTAAGTATGTAATGAATGCTTGCTGTTATAAATACTCATCAGAAAGATGAGTATTAGATAGGTGTGTCCGGTTGATGTCATTCTTACAAGTGTCAGTCACAAATACACATGTGATCAGCAAAGTAATTTATGGTGAATTTGGACCGAGGATCTCAAAATGATACATGTTTAAACTTTAGTAGCAGACCGATGACATTGTCGACAAAAATGCTGTCATCACAACGTGAATGCCTTGATTGCTACCATTAGCAAAAAATACAAAGATGCTATCATCACAATGTGAATACCTTGATTGCTATCATTGGCAAACAATACAAAGATGCTATCATCACAACATGAACACCTTGATTGCTACCATTGGCAAAAATAACAAAGATGAAGCATATACTATAACTCAATTTCAGCCCGGAGACTGGGTATAATCTCGGCGTCACAAGCAGCTCGCATGCATCATAGTGGTGTCACATTACATTATCTAGTAGCGAGGTACAATGAACTAAGATGCACCAACGGTATGCTACACATTGCCACTATCACCATCACCCGCTGAAGCTTCCTTCGTTCGTGCTCGCTTCTCCCGGATTCTTGCTAGCGCACTATTCTTCACCGGCGGACGTTGAGCGGTCGAGTACGACGGGAAAATTTGTCTAGAAAAATGTGAGTATCAGCAGAATAAAACGAGACATCAATCACCTGTTCCACCATATAATAAGGTCATTCACTTCTTGTTTCTCATCCGGGTCTTCAAAAACATCTAAAACAGAATTGTAGAACCTTTCCGAGTCGGTGACTGTGTCTGTGCGCGAAAACACAGGAGATGAGGTGAGGGAAAATCTAATCTGGAACAAATATTCAACGTTGATTATCGATGTATAGATCCGAAGCGCAGACAAACCTGCATTGCAATATATGCGATGGAGGGTAGAGTGACTCGGGTCATTCCATGAATCCGAGCGTTGCCTGAGCGGGTTGCCTTTGGCTCTCTGTCCACAGAACTGGGGGACGTGAAGACATGTCTATATGCCTAAGAGTCTAGTTAAGTACATAGATATTTGGAAGCAACGCTAAACATATATCTTACACAAACAAGCAAGGCGCTTCGAAAGAGGCCATTCCATGGATCCTCGGGATCGTAATGGTAATCTGCGTACAAGAACAGCGGCCATTGGTCTCCAGTCACAATGATCTCACTGCTCTTAAGTTTAGCTTTGGTTCTGCAGTCCATTAGTAAAGATGTCAAGGAAATGATGCCACGCACTCAGAGTTGGACCAGTCGAGGCCAGCAGGACAAAGTAGCGCGCCTGTCCGTTCATGGTGAAAACCGTGGTCAACTTTGATGTTGCGAGCGAGAGGAGGAATGAGATTTTGTCCCTTTGGGGTAATCCAATTGAGAACACTGCCTTTGAGACTTTTCGTATCATCACCTCTTGCTCCAGATGCGCCTTTGGTGAGCTGACGCGATATGTGAGATAAACAAATAACTTTGCAGACACAGAAAAACGGGATGCTTGCCAGCTCCGCAACGGCATCAACCTCATCATCTCCACCGTGCATCAAACGCTCTTCCAAGCCTGCCACAGATTTGAGAAGTTCTTGGAAAACGCGATGCTCGCGTCGTTCCCTTAGAATATATACACGATTAGACGGGCTGTGAATAACTCTGCAGGAAAGTAGGATACTCGCTCGGCGGTGAAATTTTCTTCTGGAGTATCGGCTAATTCTCCCATCCGTAGAATCCCGTTTGTCAGAAGGGCTTGGAAGTTGCAAAGAGCGTGGACCGTTCGCCCGAAATGACGACCATAATGAACCAACGGATCTGTCGCACTGCTATTGTAATGGGCGTCAGTAGCTGGATTACTTCCCGAAAACATATCAACTCATGGACGTTTCCTGGGCCCCAGTTGTAGGGCATCAACTGGTTTACAACGTTGGCCACAAGACTGCTGGTCCTCAGACTCGGACATGACAGGCGCAATAACTGCAAGGTGAGTTAGGATGAGAAAAATTGTCTGCCGCACCACCGCGACTCTAAATCCCTTGGCCGGCGATATTTGCTGTAGTTTGTGAGCGACTGCAAATTAGTTTTAGGGAGCTACTGTCAAATACAGAAGTACAGCCTCTAACCGGAGCGCTCAAGTGAGGGTCATGCGTGTGTAGAGTCACGGTATTCGTCGAACGTTACGCAATTCAGCGACCAGAGGAAGATACTATCTGGTGGGTGGCGTGTCAGCCACTAGGCTCAATCTAGTCACAAGTCTATTATACAGCAACCGACGCCGTCGGAGGCTTGGTTGTAACAGATGGGCCGAACGCCTAAATAACATCAATGAAGGGAGGAACGACAGTCAATGAAGCAGCCTGAGATTGGTTGAAACGTAGTAGTACATGTATAGCAACAAGCGACATCCAAAATGACTATTTAACAAGGATCAAAGTTTATCCGCTCTTAGCCGGGGCTGCGTTGTTGGTTGACCAAGTGCAGTGCATGCATGCTGTGCGCTTGAGACCAAGTATTCAAAACAATAGAATCAAATCTACTTACAGGTCTTGCAACCATCCATGCGGGCCATCCCGAGTATCGATCCATGTATTCAGCCTACGGGCCTCATCGTCTGTGTTTTGCCGGATAGATCTCAGGAGCTGCAGGTGATGGGCTGTCTCCCTCTCGAATGATTCGGATGAAATTTTGGTACCTGCTGGATATCCGGGAAGTCGACGCCTGAAGAAAATGGTGTACTGTGGACAGGATAAGAATCAGCTTTCAAATTGCAAATGTCACGCACCATCCTGCATGCACTGGCGATCAGATGATCTGGTAGCTTGTCGTATTGGGCGGGAAAGAGATCTAATAGCGAGCGGTGTTGCAACCTGAGCGGCTGCAAAATACGAAGTGCCAGGAATACCAGGATTGGCATCCCACGATAATATTTCTGTAGGATACAAATCAGTATCGCAATCCTATGATTTCAAACGAATTTCATACCCCAGAAGAGCAGGCAAAGCTAACCGATGTCACCTCGTCATTCCAATTCATCATACCTGTAAGCTGAGTGATATAGGGTCCGACTGTCCCAGCATGGTAGTCTGCCAAACAAAAGCCACCTAGAGCTTTCTTCCGTAGATCCTCAGCGAAAGTAAAACAGTTTTCCTTTAGGAACTTCACGAATTTGTATCTCTCGTGGTATACCTGTAGGTGTACATTAGCCATGTCAGTACAACTCCAATAGGGCCGAAACGTACGATATCGATGACTTGTTTACACGTCATGTCTAAGGATATAGTTTTTTTAGTGATCTGACACTGGATACCTGTCAAAAGGTGATCAAATGAAGAAAAATACCTCTCTCGTTCATGCCTACCTTTCTCGACTGAATGGCCGGCATGTTTTGCGACAGTGATCATCTCGATGATGAAGTCCTTGCAAGTGGTGCGGAAAGAACTTTGTTGCATCCCATGAGTAGTCAAGTGCTGCTTGGCGAGAATGCTGGCATCACGGATGCACGCAGATGCCTTAGGAAAGGTGTTTTGGAGGCTCTCGTTAGTGTAATCGATACTGTTTGCGAAGACAGCCGGATCGCAAATTACATAGTGCGAGGTGTGCAAAGCGCTGCTCGCTAAAGTGATACCAGAAGTCGGTGGTAGAAGGAAAGTCAACATATCGGGAGGCGTCATGTTATATTCTACCGCAGTCCTTACAGGAACTGGAGTGTGTAGCTCCATGTTTGCTGCGGTAGAGGTCGAGGGGAGCATGTGATTTCCTGTAGTAGACGTTGGGAATCCAATCCCAAATGCTGATGTATCTGTGCATGTCCATTCGCCCTTGAGCGAACTTATGGCGGACATGAAATTGTCATCCAAAAATGCTCCATCAAACCCAGTGTCGACCTGGCTTTGAAAGTCGCTGAATTGAGAGCCGTTGACAGAGGAGCGATGATCGATGAGGGCAATGTTGTGCCCTGGCTCCATGTCTTTCTGTCAAAAAGTCAACAACTCATCCTCGGTGCAATATATTGCGTACACACTTGAATGACAGGCCTTGTTATGAGATCGTTGTCTGTATATACCCAGAGTTGCTTCCAGCCGTGTGGGATGGTGAACGACTAGTGAAATGTCAGGGGTGATCAATGAGCCCATCTGAACTCTCGATGAAAGCACTTACCGTTACATCGGCTTGCTGGCGCATATCCTGTAGACGACTTTAGTGGTACTTTGACAGACTCGGAATATGACCCACCATATAGACAGATTCATAAGCCTTCTCTATGTCTACAGCAGACGCGTTCACTTGCCAAGGTAGGACGTGAGCCACCTTGAGGAAAGACCCCTCGAGGGTTTCAACTAGTAAGTGACGCTAGAATAGTCATGCATTTGAGTCAGCCTAAAATAAATCAAAGGTTCAGAACTTACCGAGCAGCTAAACCAATCAAATATGGTCGCTTCCTTCTCAGCTGTGAGAGGATTGTAGATATGACCAACTCTGAGCTGTGAGGACATAATTGGGGACGGCGGCAGTGATAATCTTTCAGATGATGAGTCGGTGCGATGGTTAGCACTATACTGACAGTCTTTTAAAACCCACCTACTAAAGCTTACACGTCATATCATATCACTTTATTTTTCGATATTCCTTGCATCGAAGTCTAGTGCGACCTTTATCGACTCGAGGCGGACTCGTGCATGAATACTAACCCCATTTTTGCGGAGCGATTTCATTCTGAACAGCTCTGTGACGGTGAATAGCCTTCGCAGATTCAATCTATAGCGATGAATCAATGTGGCCGTCAACGTTTCAACGTCTCAGCGCTGACTCCCAATCAACGTAAATATGCCACTGACTTACCAAAGTTGTTGCGCTGGAGATCAGCGGTGTCGTATTCAACGTCAGCGGAAATGAAATATCTTTCCAGGCCGAAGTTGGGCCAGAGAGGCCGCATCTGATAAATAATCGTTAGATCATGATGGTGAATACAGGCGTTAAACATTAATACGCACGTTGATTCAACGTCGACGCAAATGAAAACCCTCATTTGCATGTGAGAGCAAATCATGGTCAGTGAATACTAGATTTGATAACTACACCCAGCGTGTTGACGAAAGACTACAGCCTTTCGTTCATTTGGAACTTGAAGCTTGCAGTCCCCGCGGTGTAGGTTTCTGTCATCGACCAGCGTTGATATTATTTCTGTAGATGTGTGCGAGTTTCAGAATAGTCCGCTTGATCCAGAAGTTACTGTATTGATACTAATAGAGCAATAGTCAACCAAAATCAATAGAAAATTTCCATTGAACCATGTCTTCCACTTTGAAGCCTGCTCTTGCCACTGACTGCCATGGGGTCAACTCACATACTCTCAAACTTCACCCCAACGAACCAAGAGTTGATTTCTTGGATCGCTGTGCGGCCTGGCGCAGCAGCGTCCCACAACAACCTCGGGACGCATACCCTGAAGCTGCGTTGCAAGAGCCATCATCTGTAGGTGGCATCATTAAATATCAGGAAATGTGACTAATCACCAGACTAGATGGATATCTTCTGTCTTCCCCCATTCTGGGAGACCACTCGCGACAGCGATGTCACTGTCCACCTCATCAGTGCTCAACGCTTGGAGCATTGGGCAGAGAGCCGACTTATTCAGAAACGCCTGAAGCGCGTAATGATTGAACACGAACTGTACCATCATATGGACCAACATGCAGGACAAAGACTCCAGAAAGCTGACATCAGTGTCGGTGTTTCACGCGGTGTGTTGCGAGTATCTGGCCTTACAAGTGACACACTCGATGTTGTGGATAGTGACGTTTCAAGTGTACATGATTCAGATGCAGAATAGGCCCCTTGAGATTTTTAGCATGCCTTGTCGGTTCCATCATTCTTGTTTTACATACGTTAGATATGTACAATCAGAGCTCCCACCGACTTATGACTCTACGCTTTGCACGGGTAGCTTGCTTTTACCTCCTTGAAGTGATATATATATTATGCTGCTTTCCTTCGTACTACTAGTTTTGCTTCACTTGTAATACTGAAAGACGAAATTTACTGGGGCCCAAAAGCATACTAGTGGGTTAGTGATACTACTATTTATCATTGTCACCTTCCGAGTCTGAAGTAAGATCAATGACCTCTGTCTTTTCTGAGTTTCCTCTCCTCATGCCACTTCCTACACAGTCGTGATGTTCGAACATTCGCCTCGTCATGATCAAGTCACAACCGTTGCACCGAGTGAGAAAATGATGGAATTCGGCTTGTGTGAGGCCAGGCTGACAGAAGGAGTCCAGTTTCAGAAGCTTGTCGAAGACTAGGTTAGTTTCATGTCGTCGAAGCTGGCGCCTTTGAATAACATCCTCTAGTTTGATGTCTATTGGACAAATCCTATGGTATCACTTTGCCATACACAGTTGCGACTTGTTGAAGTACGTACCATTTCCATCAAGAAACACGATTTCATGTGGCCTGGGCTCATCAGCGTCTGTCACGGTTATCAGGCACATCAGTATATGATGATGGTCATCACCATAACAGAACGGATCTTACTGCGTCTTGGGTAATTCTTGACGGGCACCCCGGAATATTGATGTATTTGTTTGATAAAAACTACCCCAGTGATTCATCAGCATCGATCAGCTCGAACAACTAGAAGTCGCGGCTACATAGTAAAGGGTAGCTCACCGATATAACCACACTTACTCGACGCACAGCAGGCCACGTACTCCCCTGCATGCGGTCCCCGTGTCAACACGATCATCGCTGCCTCATGATGGTAACTGGAATTCTCGTCGTCGTCTATGAACGCACATAGGCATCGTGGTCCTCGGAATTGATGAGACCTTCAATGTGATGCGAGGTCGGAAGGGGCCACACGCCCTCCATCATCGTTGACTGGCCTGTATCCAAACAAGGGTAAGATCTTCGATAGTCCTGTACTTAAGTTGGCTAACGTACCAATACCAGACACACAGTGTTTCTCCAGCCTCATCTAACTCGAGCACTACTGTTTTCCTGTCACTGGCTCGTGCTGCAAACTTTTCCCGCTGAGACTCTCCTCGAAGTCTGTCGGTTGCAATGTTGGCCCGGGTTTGTAAGCGATCAGGAGCCATACTATACGAGCAGATTTCCCTCGTGCAACTGGGCATACCGTCCTGACCTTTTATACCATTTTGACTTATGTGAGTACTAGCCTGCTAGGTCCGTTTTTTTATGTAATTCCATGCCTTCAGCAACTGGGGTGGTACTAGTCACGCAACTGTGGCATTGCTTTCATTACATGTGTGCGCCGTTTAGTTTGTTTCTGTTCCTAGACCTCTATTTACGTTGACAGTTCGAAGCCTTCAGGTCGGTAGGCTCGCGTCCCGGAGATCTCGCTTCCGTAAAAGCTCAAATGTCATCATGTTCGGTGGTATTGGCATACGAGCTGACGCGCAATGTCACTCGGTAAGCGCTGTATAGTTTAAGCTTTAGGTTCGAGGCTAACTACTACAGTCGCCGTTGCAATCGGCAGTTGCGGTGGATGGCTTTGACCCGTGAGTCTAGTTTCACCTTTGATATTAAATCGTTGACAAATTTGAACCCGTTAGAACCTACTCTTGGGCACGGGCCGTGGCGGTGATTCTACTCCTCAGCTATCGCATATTCATAACCCACACCCGCTCACCCGAAAACGGACGGATTATTGCCAGCTTCCGAGTTGCCCTCTATGGACTTGACAGGATACTCGGCCATTTGCCAGTGCACTTGCGGACGAAGCTTCGCACAACTCAACGCATACGCGAACCATCAAAGGACATGTAAAAAGCGGAAGAAGCACCTCTCGAACGCGTTATCAAAGGCTAAAGAGTTATGGAGCACTAAAAAAAGACCGTGTAGAGAAGAAGATAGATGTGACAAGTTAGCTGGGTCTACCCTGAATCTTCGGACCATTGCCCATAGTGCAGAGACTTGGACTTCGCAAGCAGGGGAAAGCAGGGCACACCCACAACTGGATCATGGGTTTGCTGACTCAGAATTCGCTTCTGATCAGGCTATTGTCAGTGGAGAAGAATACAATTCGGCCTCACGATCAGGCATCGAAACTGAACGCGATGTGAGTATCAGATATTCAATGATTATTATTGATCCCAGAACAGTCTGTTAGGAATGCTGCAATCCTTCAGAGTCTTTGCATGTGGTCGATGATCCACAGTTGCTCGCCGAGCGTTGTCCACGACGCATCAATCGTCGTCTTCCTGCACGGTTTAGAGATATACTTCCTCAACCCCCACCTATTATCGAGCCAGCCCTACCACCAACCGCAGACCTCTCACCCACTTCGGAGACAAGTGAACCTTTGTCACGCGCACTTCGTTTCTTTCGCACACTTCCCAGTGTTTTCGGACTTTCGCGTCGATATCACAGCGATTGCTTGCCAACTCACGATCCAGAAGAGCTTACAACTCTAGAAAACCTCACTCTGACGCACTCCGAGTCAGACCAAGATTCCAGTACGCCTGCTCCTGTAACACACAATAGCAGCATAGAAACCCCAGATGCTTTCCATCCATATCCGAACAAATCGTCGCTTCTCCTTGGCGATTGGTTTTGGAACGGGGGTATCCAGAAGTCACACAAGAGTTTCAAGGAACTATTACGTATAATTAGTGACAGCGAGTTCCGATCTGAAGACATTCGTGCTACGCACTGGAATTTAATTAACAATCGACTTGGATCTAGCGCAGACGATGCAGAAGCGCACGATGATGTGACCTTCGAAGGTGCTGGGTGGAAGAAGACTGCAATAAACATCAAGATACCCATTCACAAGCGCGCAGAAAACCTAGGCATCCACGACTATCTTACCGCTGATTTATATCATCGACCACTCGTATCTGTTATTCAGGAAAAGCTTGCAAACGAAAAGCACGACGAACTTTTCCATTATCAGCCCTATGAAC
The DNA here is from genome assembly GCA_000827255.1 of Suillus luteus UH-Slu-Lm8-n1. Taxonomy (NCBI): domain Eukaryota; kingdom Fungi; phylum Basidiomycota; class Agaricomycetes; order Boletales; family Suillaceae; genus Suillus; species Suillus luteus. Next base: position 56,638 of record KN835282.1, read on the forward strand.
TGCTCTGGAATCGCGGAGGGTCTGAAAGATCCATTTGTGTTCACGGAGAACTGTACAACTCCGAGGCCTTTATCCAAGCACACCGTGAAGTACAAGAGTCCCCAGCGGAGCCTGGGTGTGATCTAGAACGTGTCGTTGTCGCTCTTATGTTTTGGTCAGATTCGACCCATCTGACTTCCTTTGGCAATTCCAAACTCTGGCCTTGCTACATGTTTTTCGGAAATGAATCTAAATATCGACGATGCAAGCCTTCTTGTCATCTATGTAGTCATGTCTCCTACTTCAACCATGTATGTGCCCAGTTCTGACTTTGTCATACTCACGCAGTCATTGTCTTTAAGCTTCCAGATAGTTTCAAGGATTTTGCTACAAAGCACTTCGGTGGGAAAGGTCCCAGTGCTGACTTTCTTGCACATTGCCATAGGGAACTCTATCACGCGCAATGGAAGATTCTACTCGACGACGAGTTTATAGAAGCCTGCCAACACGGGATCGTGATACGCTGTTGTGACGGTATTGAGCGTCGATTTTACCCTTGGATACTCACATATTCTGCTGATTATCCAGAAAAGTGAGTTGAATTTCACGCCTAGAAGTTAATGTTGTTATCTATCCTATTGTTAGGGCATTGCTGGCTACGATACGGAATCTTGGTGGGTGTCCATGCCCTCGGTGCCTCATCCCGAAATCCCGTATTCAGAATCTGGGCTTGCCCCTCGACATGAAGCAACGCCAGACCCTTGCGCGCATAGACAACAATGCTCGGAAAAGTAAAGTCACAGTCGCGCGTTCACATATTTATGATCTTGGTTATGGCATTCGAAGTACTGCTGTTGAAAATCTACTGAAAGAGCACTCGTTGGTGCCAACCACTGTATGTTTGTTCCGTCGTCACTAAATTTGTCTGAGTATTGACCATGATCTTTCAGAATGCATTTTTGGAGAAACTCGAATGCCTCAGCTTCAATCTATTCTGCATGTTGGTCATAGACCTCATGCACGAGTTTGAACTTGGTGTCTGGAAAGCACTGTTTGTCCATCTACTGCGCATTCTCAGTTCTGCTCGCGCAGGTGATGAATTGTTGCATGAACTCGATCGTCGGTATGTTTTGTTACATAAAATCGACATAGGTTGTTTGACTGATGGAGAACACAAGCTACAGACTTACTCCTACCTTTGGCCGTGACACTATCCGAAAATTTGCTTCGAACACTTCCGAAATGAAGAAGATGGCTGCTCGAGACTTCGAGGACCTTCTTCAGGTCAGGTTCTGTATTGTCTTTACCACTTTATATTACTCACACCTCAGGCTATCTAATCAGTGCGCCATCCCCGTATTTGACGCCCTCCTTCCAGAGCCGCACAATACAAATGTTTTGGCTCTGATTGGTACCTGTGCACACTGGCACGCCCTCGCAAAACTGCGCATGCACACTGACAAGACCCTTAACCTCCTCGACACTGCCACTGTTACGCTCGGAAAGCAGCTTCGCTATTTTCAGAAACATACTTGTGTAGCGTTCCAGACCCGGGAACTAAAACAAGAAGCGGAACGTCGCCAACGCTGGGAGTTACGTGATGGTGCTGGCAATGGAGAGGCGATGACATCGACACACCAGACATCTCGGTGAATGAAGACTTTTAATCTTCAAACGTATAAGTTACACACCCTGGGCGATTATTCCACTTCAATACGCAAATTTGGCACAACAGATTCATATAGCACTGAACCAGTGAGTACATCATGATTATATTGTCGATCATATAAAAACTACTATGCATTATAGGGAGAGCTAGAACACCGAACATCGAAAGCAAGGTATCATCGAACAGACAAAAAAGGATTCGTCAAACAGATTACCAGTATCGAACGGCACGAAGCTCGTATACATCGCATTCGTGACAGGCAGTCGCCACATGGTGCGGTGATTGATGAAGAAGTCGCTACGTCACCTGAGGCTCGTTTCCACGTGGGGAAATCTCAAAACAATCCCGAGAACATCCCGCTATTCCACCAAAGGCACCTGGGCGATCCTGCAATCAAAGTAAGTACCACATAATCATGAAGACAATTGAATGCAATATGGCGCTGATTCTGAGTAATAGGACTTCTTGCCTAAGCTTCAACACTTTCTCCTTACTAAAATCAAGGAAACCTTATTCAAAGGAAATGATCTTTCACGCGTCAACAGTTCTACCGCTATCATGGTACCAGGAGCTTCCCCGGCATGCTCAAACGCAGAAGTCCGTGTTTTTATCAAGGCTGATCGCATGTACAGACACAACTTGATGCGTCTTAACTACACGACATACGATGTCCGCCGAGCTCAGGATATCATCAATCCATCGACATCGCATTGCAATGTCATGCTTCTGGGCCAACCCAGCGAGGACGCAACTGACAGTGATCAACATCCTTATCTATACGCTCGGGTGCTTGGCATTTATCATGTCAATGTGACTTATATCGGCCCTGGCATGATCAACTACAACTCGCAACGAATTGACTTCCTTTGGGTGCGCTGGTATCAACACATAGATGTTGGTGAAGGCTCGAGCCGGTGTACATCTGTACTAGATCGTGTTTGCTTCCCTCCTATGGCGGATCCAGACGCGTTTGGGTTTGTTGACCCCGATAACGTTCTTAGATGTTGCCATGTTATTCCGCAATTCACTCAAGGCCTGCGGTGTTTGGATGGCAGGAGTGTTTCCCATTGTGCTCAAGATAAGCTTGACTGGCGGTACTACTATATCAATCGGTGCGTCTAACATCTCTACCTAAATGAGGTTTCACTGATACAGCAGCTTAGGTTTGTAGACCGTGACATGTTCATGCGTTATCAATGGGGTTTAGGAGTTGGGCACACATACGCCCACACTAGTCACAAAGCTACCAACACCACTGTAATTTTTGAGGATCTTGAAGAAGAGGAAATTCAAGATCAGGGTATATGTGACTCTGACTCGGATCATTCAAGTTTGGGATCCAGTTCAGATGAAGACTCTGAAGACGAGTGTAGTGATAATGACTCTACCCTTGACTATGAAAACTAGATGTGCCATAAAATAGGAAGGCAAAACAAGGGAGCTTGACTAGGTTTCGGGTCATGTACTATACTAGTAGTACTATTTTTTTTGTCAATGTCATTGTGAGGTTTCGGGAAACCATCAGAAGAATCCGCTAGTAGTGATGACGCTTATCGATGGCTTATCGATGGCTCAAACTTGTTGATAGTTGTTGATTTTGGGCTCTGGCGCTGACTACCAACAGCAGCAACATCACTCAGCCTTTCGGTGACAGACTGGGGACGTCTCTGGTGCAAGGGAGTGTTGCTCAAGTTGTTTCAATCCAAACAAGCTTATCGTAGTAATCCAACAGATCGATAAGAGCCGAACTCGAACGCATCCTTTAAGATATTCAACTTCGAAACCTCTCGCTATCAGAAGCAGTCCTTCAATACCCAGTACTCTTTGTGAGCACTCATTATTTCATATACAACGAGAGGTACAAATTCGTGAAGCTCCTAAAGGAAAACTGTTTTACTCTCGCTGAGGATCTATGGAAGAAGGCTCTGGGTGGCTTTTTTTTGGAAGACTACCACGCCGGGACCGACTGACCCTATATCACTCAGCTTACTGGTATGATGACTTGGAATGACGAGGTTACATCGGTTAGCTTTGCCTGCTCTTCCTGGGGTATGAAATTCGTTTGAAATCATAGGATTGCGATACAATCGTCGGAGTTGTACTGACATGGCTAATGTACACTTACAGGTATACCACGAGAGATACAAATCCATGAAGTCCCTAAACCAAAACTGTTTTACTTTCGCTGAGGATCTACGGAAGAAAGCTCTAGGTGGCTTTTGTTTGGCAGACTACCATGCTGGGACAGTCGGACCCTATATCACTCAGCTTACAGGTATGATGAATTGGAATGACGAGGTGACATCGGTTAGCTTTGCCTGCTCTTCTGGGGTATGAAATTCGTTTGAAATCATAGGATTGCGATACTGATTTGTATCCTACAGAAATATTAGCGTCGAATGCCAATCCTGGTAATCCTGGCACTTCGTATTTTGCAGCCGCTCAGGTTGCAACACCGCTCGCTATTAGATCTCTTTCCCACCCAATACGACAAGCTACCAGATCATCTGATCGCCAGTGCATGCAGGATGGTGCGTGACATTTGCAATTTGAAAGCTGATTCTTATCCTGTCCACAGCGCACCATTTTCTTCAGGTGTCGACTTCCCGGATACCCAACAGGTACCAAAATTTCATCTGACGCATTCGAGAGGCACTTGGTCAACCTTTGGGATTGGACTCAGGCGCCTGCTACAGGGTGTACCGTGGCTAGCACGTTATGCCTTATTCGATAGGACTCACCACCCCACTTTCGCACTTCAAAGCGGGGTTAGACTACAAGGATGTAGATA
>KN835283.1:0-61018 GCA_000827255.1 Suillus luteus UH-Slu-Lm8-n1
CGTGAGTCAGAGATAAGAGCCGAGGCTCTACGAATACAAGGCAACGCGGCCGATGAGTCCATGGAGATAAGGGAGAAAAGATAGGGGGTGGCAACGTTACTGTAACAGGCGTGACTCAAACAACAACAACAACAACAACAACAACAACAACAACAACAACAACAACAACAAAGACCTAGATACTGAAAGATTTGACCAGCACGACCTTAGAGAAAAAGGAGTAAAACCGACTCTGCAAGGACAAATACCAAACGAGTAAACTAAAGCAAACACTGTATCCCGTGACCAAGACGAAGAATGCATGACATTACCCCCTCTCAAAGGGCTGTGTCTCGCAGCCAAGGCTGGTCATCTAACACGTCGTAAAATTGTTCTCCTTCTTCCGTCCTCCTCCGATTCCTCCGTTCTTCTCGCTCGAAGACTCCATTTTCCCAGTTGAATAAATGGCGAAGAATATGGTTTGGTATTGTAAAATTCTCGAGGCGTTGAAAACGGAGTTTCATGGTTGGCATAGGACGTGGCTTGCAAGGATGATTTCAATGAAAGTTAGCGATAGACTTGGACGCATGCCGCAGCTCGGAGGCTTTCAACCATTCCCGCTCTTCCCGCGGAAAACCTTTCCAATGTACGAGATATTCAAGTTGGTCCCTGCGAAGACGAGAGTCAAGAATCTCTTCAACCTCCTGTTCCTCATACATTTATAAGATGCCAGACCTGGAGTCAGCGGTCTTGGTCGCAAATTTGAAAACTCATGGAGCTGCGATGTAGCACCACCTTAAGTGATACGCACAATTCCTTCAGACAACTTGAGCATGAGTACCGCCGCTGCAAACGACAGCCGATTATTCTTTGTTACTCACTCGCCCAAGAATACTCATGACTCCTCGCAACCACTACTTTTTTTTCAAATATCTAAAAGTCACAATGTAAACAGTGGAGTAGTATATATTGCAATCCAGTGCCACATACCACATTCTATAAAGTTACTTTATTCCAAGCGGACATTTAGTAGCGACAATGGTATCTCTGCCTTAAGTATGTGTTCCTCGAGCCACGTCCTAAATGCGATCTCGTCATCTTCCGTGTGTGTAGGGTTCATCATTTGAAATACGGAGAGAGAAAAAAGGCATGCCAGAGCAGTCTTCCAGTTGGACTGGTGCGATGTCAAGGGTTGTGCCTTATAACGACCCTGGTACAAGAGGTCAAACTTTTTCTCCCCGCAAGTGTTCATATCCACTTTTAGCCATTGATCGAGCGGCCTGCCCTTATGTAGCAGCAAGCCCTCTTGATAATGAAGACAGACCCAGGTGAGGACCCATATGAATGACTCTGTGTTGTGGCGGTACAGGTGTTTGACCTGGCCTTCGATGGCTTCATGCATGAGAAGTTCAATGGCCATGAAAGGTACAATCCCTGTATGCTCTTGACCTGAGGGACTTGATGAGAAATCAAATTCAATGAGGGTGCCAATATATCGACCATCTGAGGTCTTGTAGACCATGAGATTGTTGAGGCTGATGTCATGGTGATGCACATTTTGTCCCCAGAGGGCATAGTGGCCTGATGTCGCAAGTATCAGTGACCAATAAGGAGTGCAAGGAGGAACACATACAGACGACGATGTGCCACCATGCGCTGAGGAACATCCTGCCACTCAGCTTTGTGACTGGGTGGAGCTTTCTGGATAAGGTGATGTGTAGGAAGCGCTTGCCTCGTTCAGCGTCCTTAAGTTCCGGTACTTTCCTGATGTTCGCCGTGGATGTATCTTCAAACTTATGGAAGCGGACCATCTCTGGGATGTGGAGATTCACCTTCTCCTCCTCGTCACCCTTCGCAATTCCATATACCTTTTGAGGTATTGCAGGCTTGCCCTCATCCTCCCCTTCTTGCCCAGCGGTAAAGCCGACAGCAGGCGAAGTGGAGTTAGGCTTGGACCCAGAATTAATGTCGTTGCCCGGGACCACCTTTGGCGCAGCGGCATCAACAACGTTGGCCATAATGAAGAGCCTCGCTGAAACTGGAGACGAAAGCTTGCTTTTAAGCTAGAAAAATATTGTTCAGACATTCTAAATTTCTAATAGAAAGAGTTGATGGACATCAGTAAACTACAATCTTCTGTACAGAACTGTACAGAGCGATACAGTGTCACAGTGCCACAGCTTGGTCCCTTCTGTGCAGCTCTTCACAGAACCTCCCAGTGCCACAGCTTCCAGTGCCACAGAACTCACAGTTGCCACAGTGTCCAGTAAACAGATGAAAACAAATCCGCAATTTTGACATTTTTAATTGTCAGTGACAGGAATAGAACCTAAGACTCAACAAAGTCTAAGCAACAACTTGAGCACATCATAACCATTACACTATAGTGCCTTTATTTTATCTGAAACAAAATGACCTATATACCAATGGTTCTCACACCAATCCATAATAAAACCTCATTTGCAACTTCAAAACTCATTATATCTTGCCCTTATTGAAATATACAGTAAAACTGAACCTTATTGCAACATATTTTTGACTAGAAAAATTTGGTTTTAAAAAGACTTACAATGAAAAGTGTTGATGTTGAACCAAAGAAAAGACTTAGTGAATATTTTGTTGTTGTTTATTCTGCAGGTCTGGGATGCTGGGAATTCTGTGAGTCTGTGGCGCACTGTGAGAATCTGTGAGTGTCTGTGGGCTCTGTGGCTCTGGGATCCTGGGAATCTGTGATGTCTGTGGGAAAAGTTGTAGTTTACTGATGGAGATGAGCCAAACTCCGAATGCCGACGCCGAGCGCTGAGCCACAGTCATCAACTTCTTTCGAGCGCCCACCTTCCGAGTTCACCTTATACTCCATTGAGTATAACTGGGACGTCGTTTTGTTATTTGATGCGCAACACCATGGCCATAGTCTAGACTTCTCCAGGTTCCATCAAACTCATGTCAATTCGACAGGCGTTGACGTCGCTCACCATCGCCCGTCATGAGTTTTTTTTATCAAGTACAACCATCACCGTGGCCACCCCGCTCTGACATGCAGCGCATAGACACCAACTGTGGAATTTTTGCGACAACAGACAGGGTGTGACCAGATGCCCAAGCTAGAACAAGATGCCATCAATCGAGCTCCGACCTCACCGATATACCAGCAGTACTTCATTTCTTCAGTCAATTTCATCTCCGTAACTCTTCATACGATGATTCATCAGCCCACAACGCCAATCATCGCTCTTTTCATTGTTGACATGTACTACCAAATTAATATTCACTGTCAACAAGAACAACTTGGATGGCCCATCTTGTTTCCGGCTCCCCAGTCCACAACTGCAGCAATCAATATCGATCATCCCCCACACACAAGTAACTGGAAGAACAATGACAGGTACTGCAAATTCCTCCTGCCGCTAGCGGTGAACAGCCGAGCTGCTGGCAGTGCTTTCCCAACTCTGTTTCTGGATTGATGGAGATAGGAAATGTATATTAACCTGACAAGAACAAGATGGTGTAGCCTGGGTTCAGCGACGCCGGCATACATGGCACACTTGCCTAATCAAGCTCTCAGTAACTCTCTGCCCTGCCGTCTGCCTTTATTCAATCACACATGTTCCTAAGGTGGGCCTGTGTCCAACATGATCACGAGACAGTAACCTCTGCGCATCCCAGATGACCATGTAATACTGCATAGCTATTAGGCTGAAGGCTGGATGAGAATGCACAAAATAGAACACACGCATGCTGCCGCCTGAGTACCAAGCCCTCGCAGTCAAGTGTCCCAAGTCATCTAAGCCTAACACACTTGGCAGACACGGATTAATGAACTCAGGTCACACAGTTATCTATTCTTTCTGACTTCTTTGCTTCGTGGCCATGACAGACTGTAATGCACACCATATCATCTCCTCCAAGTCATAACCTTGACTTTCAACTTCTGTTTCATACATGGAGCTCTCCACTTCCAAACATGTCCATTCACAAGAGTCGCCCATTCATCGAGGTGACACGGCGCAGATAGCAGAACTCCATTCTCGTAGCGAAGGCAACCCCACACGAGAGCCCATACAAAAGACTCGACCATTGACACTCAGGGGTGAGGAGCCATGAATTGGCACTGTGCCCGTGCCCTCATATGCATCACCTGGGGCCATAGGACCCGTATTGATATTTAACGATGAGCCACAAACATGAGATACATTGACGCTAAACGTCGAAAATTCTATGCCAGACAGCGTCGTGATGTGGTCGAGCTTGCGGAATACGTCACATTCTCGTTTTCCACCCCATTAGGTAGAGCATGTGGCTGCCTTTCTTCGATTCTGAAATCCAAAACACTTCTTTTACTACGCCAGTCGGATTGGGGAACTTGCAGTACCAAAGCAGCTGAGGAACATGGCCCTCAAGTCTGATTCCTTTGCGATTATCTTGTCACCCTTGTCAAGATTTCCAGCTCGCTGATGCGAGTAGAAACATGAAACAATATGTTAGCGCATGGCGGAGTAGACCACGGGTTGTACTTCTCCAGGGGACATGGTTAAAGTTGACTCGAGTAACCCAACTGGGTGTTTTAAATACGCACAAGTGGGGAAGTGGGAAAGATGGATGTTGTTAGATGAGAACAAACTGGTTCCAATTATCTGATCAGCCAATTTGGCGAATGGTAGATGCGGAGCATGACTGCATTGCAGAGTTGTGATGATGTTTTACCTCTCTATTAAACCTAGAGGGCATAATGGCCTGGCATCGTGGGTATCACAGTGGACAGTCAGGAGCCCAAAAGAAAGAACACACAGTGAATGATCTGCATGATGCACTGAGGAACTCGTCCTCGCTCAGGTCCAGTGATTGAAGATGTATAAGACGTGCCTGAGCTGCCTCGTTTTCAGCATCCATATTGAATACTTGTTGCTGGAAGATCATTCTATCCAGCCAGAATCAAGACATCCCCAGTGGAGTATTGGTCATGTGGCATGCATGAGGAGGTATTAGATACTTTGCTTCCAGCTGGGGCCGTAATTTTTTCCAGAGCCATGTCTTAAACACAGTGGTGTTTGTCAAGGAATCAGATGCATGGCCATGAGCCTCAGAGACGCCGTCCCCATCAGATTCGGAACTGTCTCCAGAACCATCTCCGAAGACATCCGATTCAGAGTCGATGGGCTGGCCCGCTGGATCATTGCGTATATAAAACACACTGACATGTTTAAAGGAAAGTCGCACAATCCTCCAGCTACGTTTGTGCGATCGCGAGGGTTTCATTATATGACAATGCGTCGTTCAGAAGCCAGTTTTCTCATCATGGCATTCAATGGCATCCAGTTTCAGCCACTCATCGAGCGGCTTGCCCTTGCGCAGCAATTGGCCCTCCTTATAACGAAGAGAGCTCCAGGTCAAGACCCATAAAAATGACTCTGTGTCGTGTCGGTACAGGTGCTTGACCTTGCCTTCGATGGCTTCCTTCGGGAGCAGTTCGATGGCCATGACAGGTACTGTCCCTGTCCGCTCCAGGCCTGAGGGACTATCTGGAGTCGATGATATGTCGAAGTCATTAAGGACCCCGATTCATCGACCACCTAAGGTCTTGTAGACCATGAGATTGCTAGGGTTGATGTCACGGTGATGAACATCGTTTCCCCAGAGAGCATAATGACCTGATGTCGCAGTTATCAGTGACCGATAAGGAGTGCAAAGAGAAACACATACAGACGACGATATCCCACCATGCACTCAGGAGCTTCTGGCCTTTCAACTTTGTGATCGGGTCAAGCTTTCTGGATACGATAATGTATAGGGCACACCTGCCTCGTTCAGCATCCCTGAGTCCCAGTGCCGCCCTGATGTTCGCTGTGGATGTTTCTTCGAACTTGTGGGACTAGACCATCTCCGGGACGTGGTGCTTCATCTTGCCCTCCGTGTCTTTCTTCGCAATCTCATACACCTTCTGGAGAATCTTAGCCTCGCTCTCGCGTTCCTCTTCTGGCCAAAGCTGATTGGTAGAATTATGACGATTATGATGAGGAGTGTCGATATTAGATCCGACTGCGTGTTGCTTGTTACTGCTTTATGTGAAGTTATTGAGATGGGCATGTCGATGAGCGCTCTTTTGTAGAGTCCACACATACAAACAGACATACACAACCCCTGTCTGTGACTGACTCACTAAGCGGCATGACTCGAATCAGATATTTACCTCCCAATCATCAGTTCTGCAGAGTTCAGCAATGCCAGAGAGCACTGTCATCTACACACACGGACACCATGAATCCGTCCTACGCTCCCACAGCTGGCGCACCGCCCAAAACTCCGCATCCTACCTCCTACCCTACATCAAACCAAATATGCATATCCTCGACATAGGCTGCGGGCCAGGCACCATCACCCTCGATTTCGCCATCCTCATTGGGCCCACAGGACACATCACAGGGATCGAGCCTTCCCCCGGAGACGTGCTCACCCAAGCGCGCGAAACAGCGGCATCGCGAGGGATCACGAATGTAGAGTTCAAAATTGGGGATATATTTGAACTAGAAGAGATGTTTTCTGAACAGACTCAGAAATTTGATATCGTGCATGTGCATCAAGTGTTGCAACATATCGATCGGGAGAGGGTGTCGGAGGCTTTGATGCAGATGAGGGCTGTGACGAAGCCTGGGGGGATCGTTGCTGTTAGGGAGACGGATTTTGCTGCGATGACCTGGTTTCCTGTTTCTGGCGGGATGGCGGAGTGGGTGGATACGTATCAGCTTGTGGCACGTGCGAATGGGGGTGAACCTAATGCAGGGAGGAGGTTAGTGAGTTGGGCGTTGAAGGCGGGATTCGCGAGAGATAAAATCACGGCGTCGGCGGGGACGTGGTGTTTTAGTACTCCTGACCAGCGAGATTGGTGGAGTAGGCTGTGGGCTGATCGAACGCTTTCATCAAATTTCAAGACGACGACGCTCAAGAGTGGGCTCGCGGATGAGGAGAAGCTGAATAGAATTGCAGATACGTGGACGGAATGGGGTAAAGCAGAGGATGGCTGGTTCGCTATCCTAAACGGCGAAATCATCTGTCGCGTCGACTAATGCAGTACATGGATTTGATTATTATTATCAGAAATATCAGGAAATGTAATGCAAACAAGAGGATGCAGCAGATAAATGACAAGGGTTCCACCATACAACAGAAATAGAAAGCGTAAGAAAGTTGTCGCAAGAACTAGGATGGATAGAAGATACAAACCACGTGGCCCGCGCCTGCACGGACTCTCAGTCTTGTTCGTCCCCATCGAGTTTGACGACCTCTAGATAACTCTCTGGTACGAGGGCATGCGAACCAGTGTCCTCTTTCACAACTACGGCCCATCCGACTCCGCCACCCCGTCCGACGACACGGACGATCTGGTCTTCATCAAGCTTCATCTCTGCAGTTCCTTCTGGCTCGAAGGAGTACAGTGCACGGTAGAGGCCAGGGTATAGCATGGGCTCTCCCTCCATCTCCTCATCGTCTTGGTTCTCGGGGAATTCATCCGGCTCCTCATACTCGCTCTCATCGTCGTCATCATCACCACCACCGTCTCCAAAGTTACGGGCAAAGTCCGTTCTCGAAGGAAAGTCCTCGGAAGAGGAGGAACCCGACCCCAGGCCCCAACCAGACTGCAATTTCTGAAACCCCCACTTGAAGCCTCCCCAACCATTGTTATCATTATCATCCTCCCACTGGTCGTCTTCCTCTTCTGTCGACGATGTGGAAGTTAAAGAGGACGTCGACGAGGACGACCCGCGCAAACGGCGGGCAAGGACTTTGGGACGGTTTGGGCGGGGCACGTTCGGTCCTTCACCCGAGAACTGCGGATTTGAAGGCGCAAATGCGTAGTCGCGGATTTTAATCAGGACTTTAGTCTCGGTGGGTGCTGTTTCTGGTTCTTTGCCTTTACTCTCTGCTACTGCTGACATTCCAAGGATATCTTTAGTACGACGGCCGCTGGGTGTGCGAGATAGAACTGCGCTTGGGGAGAGCGCGCCGGATCCGGGGCGTTGTGAGCGAGAATTGGCGTCTGAGACTGGGCGAGAGCGGGATATCGAGGACGTGCGGGATAGGCCTGATTCACGCCGAGAGATTGCTGGTGAGGGTGGTGCGGGACGAGAGGATGTAAGTGAGGTGACTGATTGGGTGCTAAGACGGTGGCTGTGGTCTTCTGTATCGTGGGAGTCGAGTAGTCGATGAGGAGGAGGATCTAGCAAAGATGTATTGGGAGATTCTGTTGTTGGAGTTGATTCCTGGAAGGATATTACGTGGAAGAGAGAGCGAGGAACGTTCAGCATGGAAATGATAAAGCGTGGAAGGAAGGAGCGGAAGAAAGCCAGAGACGCTCGTTGGGGACTTACCGCGCCGTTTGGTGTGGCCTGACCGCTGTTGAGGCCATTGGCAGCGGTAGTAACGTCTTCGATATCTTTCTTTGATTGTTTCCTATTACCTGGACGAGCGAATTCATGTGGTCCAGGTGTTGGAGGTGGTAGAAATGAAGAACCTGGTGATGGAAATGGTGGCGAAGAACGTAGAGCAGCTTGATCTAAACAGTTTTTAACGTTGTCGTCGTCGTCTCCAATGGTAAACACACCTTTTTGCATACTAGTCATCTGGACGGTCGTGGTTTAGTCGTGGCAGTATATAAGTACTCGTCAACTTCGTTTGTCCTTTCCTTTCAGACAGAAGACCGGCTCTGTCTGAATGACTATATGCCCACTCGAAACAAAGGCAAAATTACAAAAAAAAAAGAAAGAAAGTCAAAATGACTTTTGAAAGAGCACTCTCCAGGTCAGATGGATCACCGTTGCACCGATTCATTCGTTTCCTTAACAACCAGAAGTACCTTATTTGTCCATGTTTACTGCTACCGCCATCCAATACTACCACATCGACTCAAAGATGCCCGACGCTCAATTCCAGCAGCTCGCTTCAACTCAGTCGATACTGTGCTCCTACTAGGATCATTCTTCATATGAGGTGTAGGTGATCCGACATCATTGCGACGATGAATCCGGAATTGCATCATCGCAGTGTTGGGAAGCGCACGTGTTAAGAACGACACAGGCGAGAGCGACCTAGAGTGGTGCGGGCACGGGAAAAACACGTCATGTCTCTTCTTTGGCCGTACAGTCGCTTTCGATCGAACATGGCTGGAATCCTCTTGGTTAGACGAGGGTTCGGATAACCTGAACCCATCGCTGAGCCTTCCAAGCCCGTCGAATACCCCTCCTTCCCCTTTCTCTAGGCCTTCGAAACCGAGGCCCACTAGTCCTGATCGACTGCCAGAAAAGACGTTGGGCGTACTGAGCGTAATGGAGTCGTTTGAGCTGCTACCGCTACTGAGTGGAGGGAGGGGTGGGGTGGTCGCAGGTGTGTTATTCGGAACGGCGAGGAATGATGTAGATTCGCTATATGGTGGAGGAGGGAGGAAAACATGGACGTCGGGTCTTGGCGCTTTGGGAATGCGTCTGTAGTGAGGTCTAGGAAGCAAAGGTATGTTTGTCTTGGATGTGCATAGGCGGGGTGTAGCTTTCGATCCTGGCATTCGCGCTTTTCCAGCTAATAGGATGTCTTCTTCCATCAGAGGAGTGTTTGGTGGAGCCAAGAGGGAGCTAGATGAAGAGCCGAAACGGTTATTGGCATGCATGGTCGATGGGTAGTGAAATTGGGGTAGAAGAAGAACGGTGACGAAGGCTTTAAGTGCGGCGATAGAAGATCGGCGGGTGAACATATGATGCAGAATCTAGATGATGTAGGATCAAGAACAGACGCCTAGGTCTTTTGTATTGTCACGAATACATGGCTGACGGGTTGGGCTGACCAGCCAATGGATGCAAGGCTGACATGATCGGTGGTTCGGGAAATGATGGGGCTGACTGTAGGAAGCGTGTCTAGGTCACGTGAGCAAAAATCAATAACGAGCAGTGAATGCGTTTCAAATATTGGGAGAATTTCCGATGGACGCACTAGGGTCATGCTGCGTCTGCAAGCCGTATGCAGTCATAGCTATATTCGTTCCAAAATACGAATAAAACAACTGTTGCGCGTTGCGTGTTCGTCACACTGAGCGAACAAAAATCTGCAACTAAATGATTATGCAGAACAAGCAGAAGACAAGTTACTAGGATGTGTGATTGTAGAAGACTCCACTCGAAGGCAATCGAGGAGAACACAGCAAAGGGATGCGAAGTTCGCAAAAGCATGACTACGAATTATTGTGCGCTGTCTGCGTATCATATACACACCAGCCGTTACACGACAATCAGTAGCTTAACTATCTTCATCAAGTTTCAGTTGTCTACAAAAGGCATCTGAGCTGAGAGGTGTCGTTGTATAACTCGCCCAGTACCTGGTGGAGGGGTATAATGAATGTGATAGTGCAGCTCCGAGCAGATGGAGACGGACCATTGCACTCCCATCTTAAACAGTGCACACGATGATGCCAATGATTCCAAATCAGGAGCTAGAAGTCCTCGACGAGAATTTTCGAAGCTAGCATGAAGGATGGGTGGAGGGCATGTGGTCGTTGAAGAACCCGATGTTGTAGATATCAGAGAATCCGGGAAACAACGACGAAGACATGACAGTCAGTAGCAGCTTATCTGTCCTTCTCGAGTTCTGACTCAGATATTCCAGAGAAGGACAGTTAAGCTAAGCTGAGAGAAATGCACCGGGCGGCTGGTGGGGCTCGTTGTAGGACTCACCCGCGATCAGTAGTATGCACAAAATGCAAGTGCAAAGAGTATTTTAAGCTCCGATCGAAATATTCGTTGATAATGAATCGTAAAATTTTCTAGTTGATTTGGCTAAAATGCCCGCCCCATCGAAAGCAACTGTCCTATCTTCCTCAGACGCTGTCGCCCATCTAGCATCTTACCAATGCTTGGATGGTCTCTCCGTCAAGGATCTTATGGACTCCCGCGTCCATGGTGGTCTCACTTATAACGACTTCCTCATGCTTCCCGGAAAGATCGATTTCCCTGCTTCTGATGTGATCACTGATACCAGAATCACTCGTAATGTCGTTCTCAGAACCCCATTCATGAGTAGTCCTATGGACACCGTCACCGAGACCGAAATGGCCATCAGTCTCGCGCTGCTGGGTGGTATTGGTGTCATTCATCATAACCAGTCCCCTGAATCTCAAGCGGCTATGATCCGAGCTGTCAAAAGGCATGAGAATGGTTTCATCGCGGATCCTGTCGTCTTCTCTCCAGGTCACACGGTTGCAGACGTTCTTGATATCAAGGCACGTCTTGGTTTCTGTGGTATTCCGATCACAGGTACGGCATACGTTTCACCTGCGTCTCCTTGATGAGCACCTTTACCAATAACCTTCGTTCTTCCGAGTAACGGGTTTCACCTGTGATCTGCGGATATCATTTTTCTTTGGCTTTCTGATTTCGATATCAACCATTGTGCTCATGATCAGAACACTGACATCTATTCTTTAGAAACTGGATACTTGGGAGCTAAGCTTGTTGGTATCGTCACCTCACGCGACGTGCAATTTGAATCGCCCGAGACACCCCTCCACGAGGTCATGACCACGTCTCTTGTCACCGCTCCCCTAGGTGTCACACTCGCAGAGGCCAACCAGATCCTCCGTTCTTCCAAGAAGGGCAAGCTCCCCATTGTCGATGATCAAGGTCGTCTCACCTCTCTCCTCGCCCGCTCTGACCTCCTTAAAAACCAAAACTACCCACTTGCTAGCAAGAACCCCGACAGCAAGCAGCTATATGCCGCAGCTGCAGTCGGCACGCGACCCAATGACAGAGAGCGCCTCAAGCTTCTTGTTGAGGCTGGTCTCGATATCGTCGTACTTGATTCATCACAGGGCAACTCCGTCTTCCAGATCGACATGATTCATTGGATCAAGCAGACATTCCCCAAACTCGAGGTCATCGCAGGCAATGTCGTCACGCGTGAGCAAGCTGCTAGCCTCATTGCCGCTGGGGCAGATGCCCTCCGCGTCGGCATGGGTAGCGGCTCTATTTGTATCACACAGGAGGTCATGGCTGTTGGCCGTCCACAGGCTACAGCTGTGTTTGCTGTTGCCGAGTTTGCATCCAAGTTCGGTATCCCGGTGATCGCAGATGGTGGCATTAGCAATGTCGGACACATTGTCAAGGCACTTTCTCTTGGTGCGAGTGCTGTGATGATGGGAGGGCTTTTGGCAGGCACTACAGAAGCTCCGGGAGAGTACTTTTACCACGATGGGAAGCGTGTGAAGTCCTACCGAGGCATGGGCAGTCTTGAGGCTATGGAACAGGGTAGACCTGGCGCGTCTGGTCTTGCCAATGGCAAGCCCGGTTCCACGAAACACGCCCCACCTCTTTCGAGCAAGCCACATGAGAACGCCGCCACGACGCGTTATTTCTCCGAGTCCTCCGCTGTCAAAGTTGCTCAAGGCGTGTCGGGTGATGTCCAAGATAAGGGCAGCGTCAAGGCGTTCGTTCCATACCTACACGTCGGTGTCCAACACAGTCTCCAAGACATTGGCGTGCGTAGCGTTTCGGAGCTGCAGGCAGGCGTGCAGGACGGTCGTGTGAGGTTTGAGATAAGGACACCGAGTGCTCAGGTGGAGGGGGGCGTCCATGGGTTGCATTCGTGAGTGACGATGACGTGCCTTTGCGATATGCAGCTAATTTTTTTTGGCAGGTACACCAAGAGATTGTATGCCTGATACAACAGTTTGCGCTACTCGTGACCAGTATTATACACATAAATTCCTATTTCGTACACGTAAAAACAAGGGAAAATTGTATGTACATCATTATTGATCAGAGGAAGCTGTGACCATGTTTTAGCGAATGGTTGTAATTGATGAATAGCAGTGATAACACAATGTGCACCATCTTCCGAGTCACCGAAAAGCCTAGCGGTACTCGTTGGGAAATACATCGACGAGCCAGACTTTATGGAAAGCTGTAGCTCCGCTCGAGCCGCCTATATATATCGGGTGTCCCGTCCGAGGATACGCTTGAACCTGACCGCTGTGACCTCCGCTTGCAATGGTGCTGCTAGGCGGGGCATGACCGCTGCCGTCTGTTGTCTTTGACTGGTCAGGGAATTCACGATGAATTGTGATCTCAACTAGCGCAAATCCGAGGTACCAAATCGCCGGTAAACGAGAAGCTAGCTTTGCCTTGCAGAACCGCCTTGAGTGTCAATCACGAGTAGCGCCAACTCAGTGCTCTAATCGCTATAGGCACGGGCTATATACTGACACGGTGAGCCGGATCGAAGTCGGGGAAGTTGGGCGCCCGTCTACGTGATATCCCGTGTTCACTCCTCCACGATTAAAGCGAGGTTATGTACACTAAGTGCTCGAGCCTTTGCAGGCGCTGTGTGGGTTTTCAATGATCACCTTGTGGTGGTGACAACATTCGACAGGATGCCACATTTCCTCCGCCTCGAATCTTTATTCCAGCTTGTCGATTTTCGTACTTAGCTCTTCAGCGTCATTGCAGGCGTCATAGCATGCCATCGCCGTGCTTCCCGCGCTTGTGGTCAGGATACCTGGTACAGTTTATGAAGAGGTCATGGACTGCTGTCGTGGTCCTGCATCACAATAGCCATACAGGTTACCGTTTCCCCTATACCAAAGTACTGTTACGATCTACTTGTATTCTAAAACCAATCATCGATGAGCAATTGAACTGACGAGAGCGGGAGGGAAAGAAGGAGACGTGCCCACAATGGGAGGCCTCATGACTGCGTGACTGCTGCATCTGACGTGATCGTAGCGAGCGGTGGCGTAAAGCTCGAGACACTAGTGGAGGCAGGCTAAGTGTGCAATGACGACGCCTGTACTTCGCCTTGCGATTGTTTCCGTAGTTCGGTTGCTTCACTAGAGATGGTTTGCGAGGGACGGAAGAGCGAAGACAGGCGGCTGAGGAGCACAGTCGGAGTGATGCCACCGAGCCTGAGGCGGCGGTGTGCAGAGAAACGGCGATAGATACCGAGTGACTGAGGAAATAGTGGTCAGAACAGTACCGGAGAGCCATGTTATATCCACCCACATCGCGAGTAGACAGAAGGCCCGAGTCAAGACCAGCTTCTTTTAGGATGGCACACATGTCCCACACGTACACATTTCCGTCATTGCAAGCAGTGACTAGCACTTTCCCATCGCCGATAAGGGTTATGCACTGGACGTCACTTTCGTGCAGGAGGGGAAGACCGATTTGACGATTGGTGCAAAGATTCCACAGGCACACCGTACAATCATCCGATGCACTTGCGAGGATGTGGTTGTTTGAAGACAAGGAGATAGCCTGGACATCTCTGAAGGAACCTCTCAGAATAGCGATAGGCTTCCACGTGGCAATTTTCCATATTACCGTCGAGGAAGACGAGGTGGCAACAAGCTTCTTTCCATCTGACACCCATGCTAAACCCCGAGTGCAAACCGTTTCCTGGAGTACGATTCTGGTGTTTGCGGTATCACATTCTTTGAAAAGCAGCTTGCCTGTCTTGGAGTTCCAGACTCTTACTCCACCCTCGTAGACTCCGCCCGTCGCAATTTTCGAGTTGTCGGGCGAGTAGCTCACCCCATACACCCACGAGTGTCCAGTATTGATTGGACCCAAAAGAATTTTGCCGTTCTCAGCATCCCACACTCTCAACATCCCGTCTGAGGATGCGCTCGCGACTCGCTTGCCATCTCCACTCCAACACACTGAACAAACTCTCAGAGTATGCCCCGTCCATTTGGCAATAACCTTCCCTTTCTCCACGTCCCACAACCTCACAATCCCATCGACGCTTCCACTTGCGATAGTTTTGCCGTTTGGAGACAGTGCTATGCTGAACACTATTCCCAGAGTTCCCTTATCTTGCCAGTCGTCTCCTATTTGTGTGCCGCTCTCCAGGTCCCATAGTCGGAGTGAGCCATCATCCGAACATGTCACGATGCGTCCACCAGGAAGGTGTGCAACACCTCGTACCTGATGGGTATGGCCTCGCAATGTTAGGCGGGGCCTGACCACTGCTGTCCGTTGCGGCGGGAGTCTATCCCTCCCTCTAGAAACCATGGCAGAATGAAGATAATATGTAGTCATTCCTTCCTACTTGGTCCTAACTGCATGTCAGCTTTGCCTTTCAGGAACTGCAGTATCACTCACAATAAATAATCGCCATGAACACCAAACTTAATCACCACAGAGGTACCAACTGAAACAGTGGGTGTATGGTTAGAGAAGGGAGTTGGGCGCCCATTCGTGCTGTATCACCCGTCACAATTACTTCCCATCTAAGGGCGGTGTCGTGGTCTCACACCACGACAGGTATGCACAACAAGCTGTCACGGTGTTATAATGAAATTTCCACCGAGAGAAACTGATAAGAAATTTACAGACTCGGATTGTCCTGAAGAAGCTGTGAGGTCGTGTGCGCACTAGGTCTATGCCGGCAGAATTGCTTCATAAATTCAAGGGGAAAATTGTACATTATCGTTGAGCTGTGATCGTGTTTTAGCGAATGGTTTTTCATGACTGACCTGGGGAGTCAGTGGTTGCAAGAATGATGATTCCCTCGACGTTACATCGCTTCGCGCTTGACCAAATTAAACGACTCACCCAAGGTAGCAGGGTGTTCCGGCGGGGCTTGTGCCAGTCATGTTTGGGGCAGAGCAGGGTAGAGTGACTCCGAGTCGGAGAGGCAGAGGTGGCAGGGGGCTGGCGAAGTCCAGAATATCAGAGATCTGGGCCAAAGTCTGGCAGTCAACGGCACTCCTAGCGGAGTTTAAAGATATTTCAAACAGCCATGCCAATCAATCCCGCCAACGCACCCCCCGCCGCCTAAGGTCCTTCGTAATGTCCCACAATGCGACCACATCAGAAAGAAAGTTGGTTATTTAAGGGGGCAGTATATCGGGGGCAGCCATGGTGTTGAGTTGCTGACGGTGTGCGGCTGGGCCTGATCAAGGCTGGATGATGTCATCCTTGAGGAGGCTGGCAAGAACCGGCTTAGATCAATATATGACATAGCAGCAAGCTCATGGTGTTGCCGCATTGTAGAAAAAGGCTCCCAACGTCCATGGAAGTAAGTCGAAGTAAGTCCTTGGCGGCATGCGCTGTTGCAGACAGTGAGCAAGCGTGAGAAAAAGTGACGGGGTACAGAAACCTTTACGCTTGGAGGTGCCGATGCCTGCCGTGTCCCTTCGTCCCAAACCGGCCATTTCAGAGATGTCCTCAAGTCCGGTTTCATTGGTCCCTCTACCATCGATGGCTTGTACCTAATAGTAGGCGGGGGCAGGGTCATTCCCTAAGTTTGGAGTTGGCATCGTCCTGTGTACAGTGACTCGATTACCAGTGTCACACGTAGACGCTCTGAATATGGACCGTCATGCGAACCAGGATGGTTGTGGGCCGACAAACCATTCTCGGCACTGGCTTGGACAGGTAACTGGCAGACTGCCAGCGACTTGGTGGTCAATCAAAACTTGCGCCCACCGTGTATTGCAGCCAGGCCATAATAACTATTGTCTTCTGATATATGCAATGCACCGCCCTTTCGGATCAAACGCAGTCGTCATCTGTAAGCAAGGCGTCTACAAGTACAGCATGCAAGTTTGAATATTTAACAGGCCTCTTTATCGTCAACATCAAAGCCTCTCCTCATTGTCTGCCAATACTTTACACTGACTCAGCCGTAAATCGCTGTCCACCCATACAGCGGTCATCTCAAACTTTCTTAGTTGACGTCATGCTTCACGAGGAGGGCGTGTCAGTAAGCCGAAGAGAGGGAGAACTAGCTGCGCTATCAGACTCGTCAGCAACTGTCACTCCTCATAAGAATGCAAAGGATCTTCCGCCTTATGGTGCGCAGCACCGCCAGGATGCACTTTGGAAAGGTGAGCAGTCATCGTATTGCAATACCTATTGATTCAATGAGAATTAGGCGGGAATGAGGCTCTCCCTCCTATGTGGCAACAGTTTCAGGTTCCAGACCATAAAACACTATACCAAGACAACAACTTGATCATGGGCTCGTGGAGCCGACCTTTACCAGGAGTACGATTAGGTGAGCGAAGAAAGTACAACAATAAGCGAGAAACTCATTGTCGAGCACAGATCTTGCTGGAGATCTTGTCCCCGGATGTGAATGGCACATATCACCATCCGGTCGGTCCTATTTCGTCAACCACAATACTCGGACTACGTCATGGAAGAAACCCATGCCGGATCGCCAAGCAGGGACCTCGATGCCGGAGTGCATCATCGAGGGACATTCCAAGTGTATATGGGACATTGCCTGCTTGGGTAGCAGCTGCGACATAATGAGCTCTTCGTCCGATGGTTCGATTCACCGATGGACAAAAGACGGAAAGCCGATAGGAAAGCCTTGGGTTAGTGACGGAGGAGTGGTAGGCTCCATAGGAGTATCTCCAGATGAAACCATGGTTGTCAGTGGAAGCGCAGATGGCAGACTACGGCTGTGGAATATCAAGGAAGGCAAAATGGTAGGAAACCCGTGGAAGGGGCATAATGACGCAGTGATATGTCTCAATTGGTCTCCCGACGCCGTAGAGATAGCAACTGGATCGTACGATGGTACCATACGACGGTGGAACCCAGACACTGGACGACAAATCGCGCCATTGATAAAAACCAGTCATGGTTGGGTATATGCCGTCAAATACTCTCCACAAGGCGACAAATTCGCCAGCGGTGGGTCAGACAAGATGATCCGCTTGTGGTCAAAGAAAGGCGAGCTACTCGTTGAGATCAAGGGACATGCGGATGCAGTGACATCGTTATGCTGGTCCAAAGACGGAACACGCGTCTTTTCCGCGTCATCAGATTGCACAATCCGAACTTGGCAGTCGTCTGATGGGAAGGAGCTTATTGTTCTTCGAGGTCATACGAAGGCCGTCACATCCCTCTGTCTTTCCCCTGACGAATCTCATCTTATCAGTGCCTCAAGGGACTGCTCAGTTCGCATCTGGAACCTCGAGACCAATCAGCCAGTCGGAGATCCACTTTTACATGACGGCGAACTTTTGGCTCTTGCCATGTCAGTTGATGGAAATTATGTTGTTGGCGCTCAATTGTATGCAAAGGCCTATGTATGGAGTCTAGAGGCAGTGCTTAAGCAGCAGGGCTGTGATCAAGTTGGCGTGCGTATACACAGATACTGTTACTGGCGTCTTCACTAACCAGGCCTTGTATTTCAGAATCCACAGGATGCCAATACAGACGCGAAGCCCAAGGCAAGTCACATTTGCATCTCTCTTGTATTATATCTCATTTCATTACTAGAGGCGCGCAATTCCAATTAGAGAAGTGCGCCAATCAGTTGTGAATACGATTCTTCGCTTATCTATCTCATCAGCCCAACTTTGACTTCCATGCTAAACGGCAGTCCAATAACAACAGAGGCATGGCAAAATATGTCAGCAAATTTACATTTCTTCGAAGCATCTATTGGCCTGACACCAATACAGGGCAATGACTTCTTTGGCAACGTCACAGACCACACGTCTCGTCGCCCATCTTCACCAACAGGCTCGTCGTCTTCCCTTCCGAGTTGGTGGCGCAACTTGTTCGGATTTCTGCGCTTCGGTACTCAACCTGCAGATGTGGCACCCCAATCATCACCACTTCAGCCCCGGCGTTGGTATTTGGCCCGTGATAGCGTGAGTCGCTCATCGTGACCGATATTTGTACTGATATCATGTGCAGAGACCAACACAAACTACTCGGGGGCAAATTTCTGCTGCCGGCACGGAAGATGAATCATATGTGATAGGATGTTGCGGGTTGTATCTTGTTCGTCGTCGGTCATTGCACTAGTCATTAGCTACTCCGGGAAGCTACCTCCAGCCCGTCTCCTTGTCTTTTCTATGCGTGATCAAGTGATGACTGATACATCATTGGCACATATGTAGCTTGCACTTACATTCACAACACCTATGCAGTGACGTTTCTACCCCATCAGTTGTTATAACTATATGCAGATTGCAATAGGTACGACTTATGATTGCAGGTTATGGACATCGTACTGCGTGTCACGCGCTCGGAGCCTTCAAGAAAACGAGGAAAAACACGCGCGCTATGGATGTTGCAACTTAGTCGTCATATTCTAACTATCAGCAATGATGATGGAAATCTTTGGTGCTGATATTCATCACCTCAACTGCCCTCGGTGAACATAGAAAGTATACATGTAGCATTAGCTTGCACCCACCACGTACTGCCGCCGAAGGGGATCGCTCGAATTTGTGTAAGATGCGACTGCCTTTGTTCAGTATCAGAACCCTTTTTACAAGCACGCTCCTGATCTTATATATACGTAGATGCATCTTGGATCACGGCGGTGAATGAATATTTGTCTCTTGGATACTGCTCCACCAAGTCGCATGTAAGACAGTTGAGTGGCATTGAAATTCTAGTACATGCTATAAGGTTACTTTGATTCCAGGCGGATATTCAGGAGCGACGGTGGTAGCTTCGACCGTACCGGTGTTTCGAGCCACTTCTCAAATGCATCCTTGTTTTCCAGCGTGCGAAATGAAGGATCATCCCCATATGAGTTGTTGACAATGCGAAAGCACGCCATCGCAATGTCCCAATTCTTTTTGTGCGATTGCGAGGGTTTCATGTCGTGACGATCCTCTAATAAGAAGGCAGCTTTTTCGCTGTGGCATCGAATGGCATCAAATTTCAGCCATTCATCGAGCGGCCTGCCCTTGCGCAGCAGTTGGCCCTTTTCATAACGAAGACAGACCCAGGCGAAGACCCATAGGAATGATTCGGCGTCGTGCTGGTATAGGTGCTGGACCTTGCCTTCGATGGCATCTTTTTTGAGAAGTGCGATGGCCATGAAAGGTACTGTCCCCGTACGTTCCTGGCCTGAGGGAGTGTCTCGAGTCGATGACAAGTCGAAGTCATTGAGAACTCCGATATATCGACCATCTGAGGTCTTGTAGACCATAAGGTTGCTAGGGCTGACATCGCGGTGATGAACCTGATTGTCCCAGAGGGCATAATGGCCTGGTGTTGTAGGTATCACATTGATGGGCAGTCAGGCGCGAAAGAGAACGAACACGTACAGAGAATGATTTGCCACCATGCACTGAGAAACTCATCTTCGCTTAGGTCCGTGATCGGATCGAGCTTCTTGAACACGATGAGGTATAAGACGCGCCTGCCTCGTTCAGCGTCCTTGAGTCCCAGTGCGGTCCTGATGTTTGCCGTGGATGTATCTTCGAACTTGTGGGACCAGACCATCTCTGGGACGTGGTACTTCACCTTGCCCTCCGTGTCCTTCTCTGCAATATCATACACCTTCTGGAGAATCTCAGCCTCGCTCTCGCGTTCCTCTTCAGGCCAATAGAGCTTGGCGACCAGCTCGCTGGTAGGGTTGTGAGGGTTGTGATGAGGGAGTGTGGGCATCAGAGCCGACAGCGCCTTGCTTTTCACCGGAAAGACGGTGGTTGCACGTCCACGCAGACCGAAGTGAGTGACGCGCTTGTCAGACTTCAAATCGAACGTAAGGTCAACCTCCCCGATGTCCTCATCCGGGACCCGAACCTCACCCGACAATCCATCCACAGGTTCGAATAGCCGATTGTAGCCCCATTCCGCGTATGGCATTCGCTGCAAAGCAAGCAGCAAAACCATGAACCGCGGAAGGTCTTGCACGAAGTTGATCCCAGAGCACTGAATCGCGTCCTGCCGATCAAAATACCACAGGTAAATCATGTCGTCTGGTTTGAGCGATCAATTTCACAAGACCTCTGCAACATTTCATTGACTTACCCTCCACTATATAAGTAATGACGCTCTGCCGCACGATATGGGCCGCGAACAGCTCCGCGGCGTACAAGCCATTATGGAGGACAGGATGAATTTTTAACGGTTCCTTGGGCGGTTCTTTCCCATCATTATCGGCTTTGAGTTTCTTGGTACTACGATCCTCGGGTGGCTGATCCGAGCCGCGCTTCTTGTTGTTCGGTGCCAGAGACTGGTTCGAATGTCCTCCTGCATCCCATATGTGAGTAAGGAATCATCATTTGCACATGCAGGATAGCTTACGCGTCTCCGTTGTCTGGAGCGAGCTCGTGGCAGCGCCGCTACCAGGCAAAGGCAAGTGTGTCGAATCTGTTGGCTCAGGGGTGTCGTTTGTTTCCCTCCGAAACTTCATATACTTCTTCGCTTCAGGGACATCGTAAGCCTTCGCTGCGTAAGTCGCAGGCGGTGTCGAAAGACCAGTCTTCTTGTGTTTGAACTCCACCGTCGATCGGACGTCCGTCCATTTGAATGAGTGGGAGGGCTTCTCCGATGCTACCTCGTCCTTGTAGGCTTGACCTGGCTGCTTCCACACCTTCTTGGCGCCTGCGCGGGAGACGATGACGACATCAGGCTTGCGTATAGACGTTGCGCCTTGATGCTTTTGGATTATGTTCTTTGGGTCGTTTCGATGAAACAGGATCTTGTCGTCGTCGTCGTCCTTCGAACGAACCAACCCAGGCGCGTTCAGGTTGCTCAATTTGTCGAGCGCAAGGTTTGAGGCCTGAACGAACGGCTTGTACATCTGATCTTCTTTGTTGCTCGCCACACTTTTCAGTGGCATCCACCTGTTAATATCCTTTCGCAAAGTTTGGGGTTCTGACTTACATATCGCACAGATGCTGCTTGATGGTCTGAGCGTCCTGGCCCTCGTTGCAGATCGGCAGGACGGCCTTGAGGCAATCAGCAAGTAGTGTCGGCTTGTCAGGAAGCGGTTTCGAGCGATCGACGCAGCGGAAAAGCAGCTCCTGCAGCATTTTATCGACGTGGCATTCGCTGTAGCTCTCGACATCGCGCCCGATCCATGGACGAATGTCGTTGACGCTGCGTGGAAGACCGAGTTCAATACACATGGATAGTGGTGGCTAGAGCGAAAAGGAAATGAGACGTACTCTACGCCTACGGTACTGATGTGTTCGCTGATGGTGGCAGAGCCAACTGCAAACGGGGTGGATTTGAGCTCGGACATAGAGTCCACTGTGACATTGTGGGTTGGCGTCTTTGGTACAGTTCCGCCAGCAGCGGTACAAGCATCGGCCATGATGAAGAGCCTCGGCTACTAGTAAGAAACAAAGGTGAACTGGAATGGCAAGAAACTGCAAATGGAGCCTCGCTTTTAAGCTAGAACAATATTATTTTTTATACATTTCAGATCTGCGAAATTGTTGAAGAAGACAGTAAGTATTGAGCGCTGAGCGCTGAGCCACGAACAGTGATCGAGCACCGCCACAGTCACTGTTTGATAGTCAGCGATCAACAACCATCAACTTTTTTCGACGCCCACCAGCGCCCACCTTCGTTCGCCCTGAATATTCTTGCTCCATCGAGCATAATCGAGACGTAGTTCTGTTTTTCGACACGCAATACCAGCTGTGGCATGGTCCAGACTCCTTCCATCAGACTCTGTCAAGCATGTGCTAATTCGACAGGCTTCCGAGGCATCTCTCGCTATCGCCCGTCGTGATTTTTTTTTCCTCATCACCTTCTTGTTCGATTATTCAACTCGAAGAACCAATTGCGAGTTGTGGCAACAGAATGACTCGGAGCCCTAGAATTCATCTGAGTCAGACAGCCACCATGGCTCGGCTGTCATGATTCATAATCATCATACATCAAGCTTCGACTTCCCCCGCCCTCGCCCGCAGTTATTTTTTTTCACAAGAGGGTGAGTCAATTCCATTCTGACGGCTCTGATTCGTTAGCCTACGGCTCTGCGGTTGCCGTTGTTGAGATGTGCTATCAACCAATCAATTTTCACACTCAACAAGAACAACCTGGATGCCTAGTTTTTTTTCCCGCTCCGCAGTCCACAAGCGGAAACGGTCAGTATCCCCCGCGCATGAGTAGTTTTGGAATAACGATGACGCAGCCTTGTTCACATTGGTAACTATCCCAGTCAATGCTAGGCAGCTATCATGGTTGTACGCACCAACATCGATTCATGTGTGTGCTGCTGGCTCAGGCAGGTTGTGACGCATGACGGACGATACGGATGGATGTATTATGATCATGGCTGGCAGATCGATGTCATGTGTTGACGAGCAGCCCAAAGTGGACTGAGAAGGCTGATCCTGCTCAGCCACGCATCAAGGAAGATTTCATTCAAGTACTGCTTCGACTTGGATCTTCTTGAACGCAAACTGCTCTTACTAACAACGTTGTTTGAACGATTATAGGTTGCGAAATATCTGCACAGGCTCCAAACATTTGGTGCACCAGTGTGATTACGATATGTCCTCGTGAGTACTATTATGTCGGTCACAAATGATGGACTATTCTACAATTGCTCATGATCAGGGCCTGGCGACGACCACATCGTCCCCAGATGATGAATATGGGGAATGTCAATATCCTGATATTAATCAGGGAGGCCCATAGCACTAGGCAGACCAAACAGAAGGAAAACATTCCTCACCTCCCTGTCATGGAGGTAGTACATAACCAGAACCTGTTGACGACTCTGCCTTCGCGATAGACTATGCCCCCTGCCGAGATTTGTGCGAAAGACCCATTGACACCAGCTAAAGGAAGAGGACTGCTTTCTCCGTCTACTCCGTCTTCTACGTAATGCAGATTATTATTTGAGTCTTGAAGCTCGATTTGACTAGTGCCTCTTTGAATCCAAAGATGCACCATCTCACCAACCGCCTTGGGGATCTAAGTTCGAGTCAGTGGCAGCAGTGGAGCGGCAGAATTAACCACGGGAGTACTTTGCAAGATATAAATACCTTGTACAAAGATTTAATGTGCTCACCCGAAATTTTCGGCTTGCCGACATGCATCACACTAGTGTGCTATGATTATCTGCGGGAATATAAAGCAGGCCGCCGTTTGCGGGGACGAGTTGTACTGCAAGAAACATCGGCAGAGGATGCTGAAAGCTATTCCGTTGGTTTAAACTTTAGGCTCACTATGATGAGTCAGCCGACTCGGGACATTCCATGACTATGTTTTGAACTCCGTGGCTAGGTTTGCCATACACCTAACGTTTACACGTGGGGAGGGTAGCACTTTTCTAGGCCTGTCTTTGACAGCCGCTTCAAGGCCAAATGCCGAGGTATTTACTTCTGCCGAAGTAGGTTCTTCTATGTGTGATTGACTTTCATCGTATTACTACAGCCACTAGCCTTCAAATGTTCGGAGTCTACTGTCCCGAATTCAAGTTGTTACTCGTCCGAAATTACTTCAAGACAGGAGAGTGACCAGTACTTTTTAGCAGTCCCCTCAGGCTCGCCGCTCGCCTGGAAATTCTTGGTTCCAGAAGTTGCGTCACTTCAATGCGAAGATATCTCAAAGCCTAGGCTGCCGTCAAGACCCCGAGGAGCTCATCTTCGTTACTCAAGCACAATTCTTTTGTTCACGCCGTATGTCAGTGTCTTGTTTCCCAACACTTGACTCCCGCTGCTCACTCTTGTTAATATCCATGTACGCTCCGAGTCAGTGCAGCGCTCTCGTTCGACAAAACTTATCTCCCCTCGTGTAGCCCAAATTCATGCTCATCCAAACAACCCACTCAGTTTGAACGGTGATTACTCGACGATATTCCGGCGTGACGCAGTTTTCGGGAACCGAAAAAATTCGGATGAGTAACAGGGCACGGCAGACTCCTTGTACAGCCTCTCCCTGTTCAGTTATTGTGATCGCATCGCATAAATCGCATTTTGATGTTTGGTGTATCAGGAGGATTGGTATGATACGCCGTGACTTTCTGCAAAGCGCAGCCATATTTTAGCCCAGCGGCTATCAGCAAACTGATATCTGGCCTTGCGTATCAATTTGCGCTATCATTATCGTGTTGTTTGCTACTTTGGGGCACACACATTGTGTAAGTGCTACTAGTTGACGGAATGTAACGAGAGTTCACGTTCATTTTCAGGGGGTCTCGCACTAGAAGGTCCGCGCAAGACACAACTTCGTTCCAAAGTGTCACAGGTAGTTCCGGTGACACACAACTCGATGCTTCTTGTGGGTAGTGCTTGGTGCTGCTTGAGTGTCCTAATGTGCACTTCGCACTGCATGAAGGTTAGGGAATCAAAGACACGCGGGTGTGTAATTATTCATTCACGACAAGCGGTAAATTATGGTTAAAATCTAGGGCAACGGTTGTCCTTCAACTTCGAGGTAACGTGCTTTACAAAAATCTAGCAACCCTACCGTCAACCTGACTCAGTCTGGTTACAATAGTAATAGTCCTGTTGCCAACTCAGATCACCTGCGTTTTTAGGTTAAATCATAGCGCTTACCACGGAGGCAATGGCGTAGCAGCAAACTGCTATATAGCCAGTTTCGCAAGGATCTGAGAAGCTATCGCATTGCTCATCGTTAACATCATCCAGGTCGGATGAATCCTTTATAACGCATGTAAGCGCAACTATATTTCGTCTTCATTGAAGCTTCTCACCACCGCGCAGCAGAGAGCTGTACCTCCACTACAGTCGGTCGAATTGGTTGCTGCCTTGACACTGGCTTGCGAAATGAGAAGCAAGATGGCGAAAATCACGAAAGCACGAACGAACATGTCGATTTGTCCATCGAAGGTTCAGATGTGTGCCATTTATGCAAACACGTCAAGGAGCTTAATAATCACCTGAACGTGTGCATTCTACTAGCGAGTCTCAGTGAAGTGAGTTTAATTGTAACGAGTGATCTGAGTTCCTGTAACTTACCCTTCCGAAGTACTTCGGCTCCCTAAAGCTCCGGAACACTGAGGCATAACGTAAGAACGTAATGACAAGACCTGGAAGACCTCGTTAATTGCAATTTCTCTCTGACTTACCCGAGTAATAGGAACAGTGGCGGTCAAAACCTATTGACCGCGCCAACTTTCTGGCACTATCGCCAACGCGAATGGCAGCCACGAGGCGTCACCTAAACCCAACTAATAATTCGGGTTGTTCATTACCCGTCAACTATCATGCTTTGTTTGTCCAGAATATCCATACATCGCCGGACACGCCGTCACGGAGTTATTCAGCATCGATGTTTCCGGCCTCAACCGCATCTCCCCCCAGCCCTGCAGGTATAGAACACTGTGCTGCTCGTGCATTGGGTCGACGACCGCGGGACCAACTCACTGTAGCTACTACCAAGTGGTCAGAGTTGAGTCGAGTGCCCCTTTTGGCCATCTATCACCAGCCAAATTTGATTTGTCAGATGACTACTTACTATTAGTACTGGGTACCCAACACGATTCAGAACATGATTCATGGGAAACAGCAGAGGCTAGTAATCCGTGTCGATAGTGACGAGTCACTATCGCCCGACGACGATACATGCGCGGGAGCTACCACCACCGCAGCTCAATGGCTCAGAGCGCCAACTACACCACGCCCTCGGTGACCCCCTGGCATTGGTGACAGCTGGCGTCACTCCGATCGAATCCGTTCATAACTTTTGAGTGACAAGTGATCGCTGAGCCCAACACTTCGATGACACCAAGTCTATGGTCACATATGGGTTTGTCGTCCTCTTCCATATGACCAAACCAAGATCTATTTCAGAATAGACATCACCGGTACTGCGATCGTTGGATTCGGGCCAATGTCGACTTTGTGGGTGGGTCCCCTTAGCAGCGTACATGACTAACCTCTTTTAAGCCTCCCCATTCCATTGTATCTCATAGATAGATACGTTTGCCTACTGTGCTGCAGCCGCAACCCCAGCGCTTCTGTGAGTTGCCCCCACCCTTGATATCGTCGGCGTTCTCCGAACGCACCATCGGACATTCCGACGAAAAACGCTCGACACATTCGGTTATGGTGGAGGCAGCTTCCTCATTGCAGGTTTGCCATCAACATCTATCACCATCTGGATATGTCATTCTGGAGAACGTATACATGCAAAGAGCTCTTTGACCCATTAATTTTATTCTTTCTTTTCTCCAATGTCTTCACATGATGGCGACAGGATGGTAAATCCCTTCAGATAATAGGCATCATCATCGCACCCCCGTTTATATTTATATTACCATCAAACGGACATTCATCCCCAATTCGTAGAGGTGTGCATTTTCCGACAGGATGTTTGAGAATAGGCGAGCTTCAGGCCAGACAATATAATTATTATTACGGAGACTGTATCAATGATGTTGGCTTGTCAGGTTGTTCCATGATTTAGTCGCAAGGTCTTATTGCAGAACTGTGCCAGATGAAAGTACTACTTTCCGCAATCTAGCTGCCTGTCGGAAACAAATGATCATTCTCGATCTAGTGTTGTGATCGGGGTCAGTACAGTAAAATAGGGCAGCGCGAAACAGGACGTCCCGTGTTACTGAGCAGGAGCCCATAACAACTGCCTTCCTTCTTATAAAGGTCTGGCTAAAGGCGACTAACTGAGACGAGTCTATTAATGACGTTTGTGCACAGAGCCATCAGATGCCCTCAATCTATACTTAGACTGCACCCCCCGCCAGTCAATTATAGATCGCTTTAGTCTATATGTTGTGATCGAAGCTGCGTCTATGATTTCTCTTCAGATCTTGGAATGGAGCACACTTCTGTGATACCGCAGAAATTATGGTTGCCTCAGACATTAGAAGGTGGTGCTCACAGTGCCTTAGAATTGCCTCTGGGTGGCCGTCAAATATAGTGGAGCCAAATTTTCAAAAGACATCGACACCTGGACCCCTATTGCTGACACGCCGTCACAGTATATCCCGTTAATCCGTCGCATGTAACACCCTTTGCTTCTCGTCAACTATTCTGGTCATTGGCAATTTCTCACCTGACGTGGCTTAACAGTTTGCCACTGGATGATAAGACGTATCGTTATACTGGGCCCAAGTATGACGTTTTCAGAGTGGGCGATCGAACGCCGGGCCACTTCATAGTACGTTATAACCTCGAGCCCTGCGAGAGTAAAGCGGTCGCAGTCCATACCTGTTTGGCCACAGGAGAATGAAACTCGCACCAGGAAAATGCGACAAAAATTGACACTTACGAGAGCTTATTCGGGCTTCGGCGAGTAGCTTGAAATATGGAACTCCACGATGAGTCCGTCATCGGTTTGTCGTTGTTTGGTTGAATTTACTGCTAGATGCATCCAGAGCAGCCATACCTGGCCCCGAACAATCTGATGAATCAACGGAGATGAGTGATGTGGCAAGATATTTTACCATAACGACAGGTATGACCGGGACCATCCAGCTGTCTGTAAAATAAGAGCTTCGACAACGTCGACGGTGTGGTGAATCACAATAATGAGTGCGAAAGTGACGTAATTTGCACCTTGCCTGCGACAGGTCTCCACCCATGCTGCCAAGGGCCGCAGCCAATTTTCGACATGGAGTCGCTTGCGATGCAGGCTCGGGGACACCTCGGGGAGCGCCTAGTGACATCAGGTGTGAAGTCATTCAAAGTTATTTTTCAACTCACTTTACTGACACTGCTCATATCGGCTTCGCTAAGAAATTATTGGAAGCGTTCATGAGAGGCAGGTTTAAAAGGTTGCCTCTGCCCACAGAACAGCACTCGCTAAGATCCCGATACGCATCGGCATGATCGCTCGCATCTTCACAATTTCTGTTATCTTCCTTCTCCTTTCCCAAGCCTATGTTATGGCCGCTGTTATCAGGTCCTCATCCAATTCGACCAGTTGTGGTGACGGTGAAACTCGTTGCTGCAAGGAGGTGAGAAAGATTCAAGAGCGTCGAAAGACAACTATACTTACCTACGTTGCAAAAGGATTCATCTGACCCGGGTTATGTTGACGATGAGCAGTGCCAAAGTTACTCAGGGAATTGCACAAGTGGCTACGTAATATCTTGCTGCTACACCGTCGCGGTAAGCGTCATGACTCGATTGAATAGTGCGGTCAATCTCAGTTTGCAACAGGACTATTACTACTGCAACACGACAACGTCAAGTTAACAGTAGGGTTGTTGGGTATTGTGAAGCACAGTACCTGAAGGACATTCCTTGGGTTGGACTTTTGAAGAGATTATACCATAATCATATTGCACTTGTGCAAAAATATCTCAAACCTCGTCATCATTCAGTTTGTGGTCCCGAAATGCTTCGCCAGTAATCACGACGCATAGCAAGATGAGGACTCACGATATGAATGAAACCTTGCCGTGTGCGACGTATGATGCGTAGAAACCCGCTGTATTCCATCGACTAGTCTCGATGAGTAACAAATATATCAGTGTCAAATATAATGTAGTGGAAATACAGTGGAGGGCCCCGGGAGGATGCCGTGTATGCTCACCCTGTAAGTGCAAAATCACGAAATCGACAGCTGAGCATTGTGCGGCTCATCGTCCGGCGAAGATAACCTGCGGCGCCACCCTGTAACTTTAACTATATAGCACAATAGTCAACTTTCTGTCGTACTGTGTTTGTAAACAAGACCGATGAAGGCAACATTCAAAATCGGGTTCCGAGCCGGATCAGACGGTATCCTGCTGTGAACTATAAGGTCGCCTAGTTTTGGCTTGAGCCTGCGGCCTGCAACGTTAACAACTAAATAAATATTAAATCGCGGTACAAGACTAACCTCACATATCTGCTAGTGCTTTTCTAACTCGGAGGCTTTTCATCGTGCTGCGCGGCTGTGGCGGCAGGACTGGCCAAAATGTACACGCAGAGATCAAAATGATAACACTAGAGTGAGTTAGAATGGACACACGCAAACTTTGATAGCAAGATCAAGCCCAGAGGCAAGTCCAGGACAGGGTTACCTAAGCATTCCCAAAAGCAGAAGCCTAGGCGGGACTCGTTGAGGCTTTTTCAAGTTAGACGGTCACCGCAAGCGTGCTGCAGAGAGCTTAAGACGATCCGAACTTTTGCTACCGTGCGGGATGCTGCTGAGCGTTACCGAACGGGATTCAAAAGGAGTGCAAATTTCTCATCTTAGGACCGTCCATGTTGCAGTCCATGGGCGAAATTCATGCCGTTCTCCGCGAGATTTCGTTGCCGTCCCGACAGCTTTGTTGTTTCAACTCTGCTCGGCTTTGTAGTCCAAGTGTGACGTTTGACGTCGGCTGCCACAATTTCACGGCAACTGCTTTGGTACCCTCTGTTGCCTGAGTGACCCGGTCACCCAACCTCGGTGACACCCCCGCCCCCCAACGCCACTATCACCTGTTTCCAAAAGACCAAGATTCAGATGTAAATAGGGCCTTCTATGGTGCAATTATTATTCTATTGTTATGCCTGCCTTACTTTTGTGGATTCTGCATGATTACATAGGCTCAGGGTGAATGTTGTGGTAGGTTGATTTAGGATAGGTCTAAATTTTTAGTTGCGCAAAGTCTATGAAAACCGCAGAGTATAGGCGGCTAATTAACAGGCCAAGGCGAAAGTCAGCGTCAAATATAGACAGCGCTCGTCCGCATCAATTATAATGGAACGTTCTGTTAGCTAGTACGAAGCGTTCAAAGTATAAATTACATACATCGTGCTTAGTATCATTTTCGTCGGGCATGCCGGTGCGTCAGGCTACAAAGGGATAGTGTTATCGCCTCGTTGCACCTCTAACCACTAATGGAAGACCACTGCTTCTGGGAGTCCACGTAGGGTCAGATCCCGCCTTTCGATTGGTGGTCTGGTCCGACTGCGCAGTGCGCATGGTTCTAGAAGTTGGACAACAAAGCTACACCGCGAACAGCTCTAAAGTACGAGCAGAGTTACCCGGACGTGACGGTCCTCGACAAAGCCCTTGACCATCTCCTGTTGTCCTCTGAGCGCAAATCGGAAAGCTCGGTTATTGGGCTACAGTGGCAATTTTTCCCACATGGAAGCATAATGACCGTGACACCAAGTATGGGCTATTCCTTTAAACTCACTTCACAGAGACTGGGTAATCCACAGTTTCAGTTCCGTAGTAAAATGCACATGTTTCAGGTAATAAGCCCCGTGCCGCGTGTGCTTAAATAGCACTCATCTGAAATCTCAGTGAGATGATTGACATGTTCGTTCGTGCCTCCGTGATTTCCGCCATCTTGCTTCTCATTTCGCAAGCCAGTGTTAAGGCATCGACCAATTCGACTGACTGTGCGGGAGGTACAGCTCTCTGCTGCGAGGAGGTGAGAGGGATTAATGAAAACGGTGGAACAACTTGTGCTTACCTGCGTTGTAAAAGGATTCATCTGACTTGGGCAATGTCAACGATGAGGACTGCCAAAGCTACTCAGAGCCTTGTGCGAGTGGCTATATAGCAGCTTGCTGCTACACCATCTCCTCCATAGTAAGTGACAAGATTAAACCTAACAACGCAGTCGATTTGAATTACCACCAGGAATATTACTACTGCAACCAGACCAAGTCAGATTGACGGCGGGGTTGCTATATTTTTAAATGTCACCTTTCAAGTTGAGAGACATCCGTTGCCCTAAATTTTAACATGATGTACCCCATGACATGAATGCATAATTACACACTGGTGCCAATGTATCTTCGGCCCCCCTACCCTCATGCAGCACGAAGTGCACATTAGGACGCTCGAGAAGCACTAAGCGCAACTCACATGAAGCCTTGAGGTAGGCGCCACCGGAACTACTTGTGAGTCAGTAACACTTTGGAATGAAAGCGGACCTTATAATGCGGCATTTACTGAAAATGAACGTGGACTCTTGTTACACTTCGTCAACTAATAGCACTTACACAACGAGCGCGCGATGGCACAATTGAGGTGCGAAGCCAGCTGTCCCTGCAGAGAGCCGAATAAAACATCAGTTTGCCGGCGGCCACTGGGCTGATATCGGGCTGCACCCGAAAAAAATCGCAGCAATACCAAGACCTAGAATATCAAAACGCAAATTATGCAATATAGTCACAATTGGATGGGGCACGCGAGGAGTCTGCCGTGTCTACTCATCCGAAGAACATTCATTATGTCGCGGTAGAGCAATTACCATTCAAACCGAGTCAGTGCTTGAATGAGGATGAATTTGGGCTACATACAAGAAAGGATATGAGTTTTGTCAAACGACGGCGTGCGGCGTTGAACTGACTCGGGTATTCGGAGGGGGCAGCAAGCGCAGGAGGCAAGACATCGATAGACGGCGTCAGCACAAGAATAACTGTTGAAAAATCGCACGAGTAACAGTGATGAGTTTCTCGGGGTCTTGCAAAGACGTGGAGCTAGCTCGTATTGAAGTAACGCAATTTCTGGGAACCGAAAATTTTCGGACGATTAACAGGGGACTGCCAGACTACTCGTGTGCCTTGAAGTATTTTCGGGTGAGCAACGGGGGACGATAGAATGTATCACATACCTAAAAACTTACTTTAGCAGAAGACAATTAATCTCGCACCAACTCGGCATCTTGACATGAAACGGCTACCCGAGACAGATCTACTAGGAAGTCGCCGCCCCGAATGATGACCGTGATTGCTGTGTCTAACCTCGTGATCACTACCATTGCCAAAAAAAAAACAGCTGAAAACTGACAGAAAACATGATGCCCTGAGCAAGGTTCGAACTTGCGACCTCAGGATTGCCTGGTAACCATACCAGTCACACAGATAGTATGAGACCTGCGCTCTAACCAACTGAGCCATCAGGGCTTCGATACGTTCGAGCGTGATAACATAAGACACACAACGGAAGTTGGGGCTGAAAATATTCTCCAGCACGTGATGAAAACGCGTTGCGCGCGTGACGTCACATTTACAGTTGTCACCTCGCACAGTGCACACCAGTCAATCATGCGTGTCCTCACACTCTCTGACCGCACGCTAGAAATGCACGTGCCTCCTAAAGAAACAGAAGATGCCCTTACAATCAGGCAGTCTGCTCCAATGCCTGCCCCTCCTACGAAGATTCCATCCATCACACTCGACGCCGACCTTGTGACAGATTCTATGGCTGCCAGATTGTGTATCAGCCTGGTTGGCCATGTTCTGTTTTTGAAGAGTCAGGTTCCTTTGTAAGCTCGAGCTCTGGCAGCCAAAACATCTGCTGATATTTGTTTAGCCCTGTTATACAGATGGCACGGATGCCCTGTGGCGATGTAGGTGCCTTGCTAATCTATCTGATTTTACCACTGACGCCACAAAGACTACGTCCCGAGCTGCGAAGAAGCGTCAGGAGCTCCTCAATTCATTTGATACCCTCGCTTCACACCTCAATACGACATTTACAGCACTCTCTACGGCGCTTGCCCACCATAGCGGGACACAAGTTGCTCAAAGTTCTGGTCGTGCCTACCTTGCAGTTGTTCTTGGTCCCACGCCTGGATCAGCCAAATGCAGGGTTATGGTAGGTGTGGATGCATTGGAAGCAAAGGTCTGGGGAGAACGAGATGATTGCTCAGGTGTCCCATCTGAACAAGAAGGAGAGGGAGCGGAGGATGACGAGGAGAAAAGCGATAGCGAGGACGAGTCTGACTCGGATATCGACAGTGATGGCGAAGCCGACTCAAAGCAAAGCAGCGACAGTTCAGACGACGAAGAAGCAGCTTCGGAAACAGAGTCTGATGGATCTTCTCAAGCGCCCTCCCCACCACCATCTAGGACACCGTCCCCCTCCTCTTCTCCGCCTCCTCCGCCACATCCGATACCTCCAACTTATGCTCAAGAACTCGAAGCCCTCCGCACCGCCGAACGCCTGCTGTCGCGCACCCTTGCAAGTGCGTGCGGAGAAAATGATGGGCAGGGCATGGCCAGCGAAATGGGTCAGTAGTAACCATCTAAGCACCTCGTCGACCCCCTAACACTGCTCCGGGAATAGCACCGACCCAGACGCACATAGTGCTGCGTGCTCCACGAAGATTTATGCACCCGGCGTGGGTGCCTAGACAAACCCTCAGCGGTGCTTTTGACGCGCTGCTGAACCAGTTTCTTGATGAATCTGGTGAACTTCCGATAAGAGATGATATTAAGAAGAAAAAGAAAGGCGGGAAGGTGGAAGGTGTATGGATTCGCAGCCGACAGAGACTATCCGAAGATTCGGAAATAATATCGAGCGAAGAAATCCCAGAAGAAGACGAGATGATTTGGTGGACATGGGACGGGAGACTTGTTGGATTTACGGACTGG
The DNA here is from genome assembly GCA_000827255.1 of Suillus luteus UH-Slu-Lm8-n1. NCBI lineage: Eukaryota > Fungi > Basidiomycota > Agaricomycetes > Boletales > Suillaceae > Suillus > Suillus luteus. The sequence continues at coordinate 33,986 of KN835283.1, forward strand.
TGACATTCGAAAATAATTTTCGGACATGAACAGAGCTGTTGCGACGTCGAGTGCAAGGCCTGCAGAAGAAGTGTCTGCCACAGTGAATTGCATCGTCGTACTACAAAGCTAATCCTTGACTGGTCAACTCTCTATGTCAAAGATTCAAAAAATGATGGGGGTAGCAATGCAGGAGTTACAATCATCGGGCCAATTCTAATTTCTCGAAGGATGATCGATATCTATGCATATGGAATCGGTGTTTGTTTGGCAACAGCTTTGGAAATAAACAACCTTCTGCTGACATAATATTATTGTGACAGTCACGACTGTCGCGTTTCAACGCGTTCCAGGGAAAAGCCATCATGAAAGCAACAAGCGCAACACCATCTACATCAGCACCTGTCGCTCACAACGCTCTACCTCCACCATCCGCAACTTCCAATGCTCGTTCTTCTAGAATCGCTCCTCACTCGCACATAAAAGGATTAGGACTCACATCTGATGGCCTTGCAGCACCTGATGGTGCAGGATTTATCGGCCAAACTAATGCTCGAGAGGTCGTTATAACGCTGTTATCTCCTCCTCCTGGAATTGACTAAGCTCATAGGCATGTGGTGTGGTGGTGGATCTCGTAAAATCCCGCAAATTTTCAGGACGTGCGCTACTTCTCGTAGGCGCGCCGGGAACAGGCAAAACAGCCCTTGCTCTAGCAGTATCGCACGAACTTGGAAACAAGGTACCGTTCTGCCCGATGGTTGGCTCTGAGGTGTATAGCACAGAGGTGAAGAAGACGGAGGTACTTGCAGAATCGTTCAGGAGGGCCATCGGTGAGTACCTAAGATGTTTGGAGTTCTTGTTGGGTTTCTCGTGAATATGCATTCTATGTTGTGCTGCAGATTGAATTTCTTATTTTTTGGCTCGGATCTACGAATTCACGCTTAATGCATTCTATTCCGACAGGTCTGCGGATAAAAGAAACCAAGGAGGTTTACGAAGGAGAGGTCACCGAACTTACGCCCGCAGAAGCTGAGAACCCATTGAGCGGATACGGCAAGACAGTCTCGCATGTCATCGTTGGTCTCAAAACCGTCAAAGGCACCAAGCAGTTACGACTGGATCCCACCATCTATGAAGCGATCCTCAAGGAAAAAATTGTGGTTGGTGATGTTATCTATGTGGAAGCCAACACTGGTGCAGTCAAGGTGCGTCAATATTGCTTCATAAAGCATATACAGGTTAACTTCTTTTCATACAGAGAGTTGGACGATCTGATGCGTATGCCTCCTCCTACGACCTCGAATCCGAGACATACGTACCATTACCAAAAGGCGACGTTCATAAACGCAAAGAGCTTGTCCAAGACGTTACTCTCGGTGATCTCGATGCCGCCAATGCGCGTCCGCAAGGTGGCCAAGACATCATGAGCGTCATGGGTAGTCTTGTGAAGAGCGGAAGGACGGAAGTGACAGACAAACTTCGAAGAGAAGTCAACAAGGTGGTAAAAGGCTACGTAGACCAGGGCGTTGCGGAGGTTGTTCCAGGCGTCGTTTTCATTGATGAGGTATTTGTGTTCTCACGAGTCTGGGGCCGATGCTAACATCCTCCTTAGGTGCATATGTTGGATATCGAGTGCTTCACCTATCTCAATGCCCTCCTCGAATCACCCATGGCGCCTACTGTAATACTTGCTACCAATCGTGGTAATGCACTAGTACGAGGGACGACCGACGTCGTCTCACCTCATGGTGTCCCTGTAGATCTGTTGGATCGGTCAGTCTACAAACCTCCTCACAGACTTTTGACTCATTTGTCTTGTCAAGGTGTCTTATTGTAAAGACTGACGGATATAACCGCGAGCAGATTGGCAAGGTAGTACAATTACGTGCGAATGTCGAAGGTCTTAAATTGGGTCCTGGGGTTTTGGAGCGAATAGCAGAGGAGGGTGAACGAGGGTCAATGCGGTATGATGTATCTCAATTAAGAGTGAACCTCTCATGACTGCCTTTGCAGATATGCCCTCCAACTTCTTACGCCAGCTTCAATTCTCGCTGGTCTTTCCGGAAGAAACCAGATAGAAGTGGAGGATATTGGGGAGATGAATGAGCTGTTTTTAGATGCGAAGACTTCTGCAACTAATATCGGCGCGGATGGTGGCTTTGACGGGGGGAAGATGTGGTGAATGTCGTTCCCTGTCAACGACTTCTCCCGTACGCTTTCATATTATCTCGTTCATTTTTTTCATGGTCTTGCGTGTTCAGATTATCTAAATTGCTGCTCATTTGAGAATGCCTTCTCTGGATGCTACCATTTTGTCTCAAATGACGAAGAGCGTGCCTTAACGAAGTCAGTGATTCAGCCTTGCGTCGAAACAGTGAGTCTCGTGTATGTACCGCCCTACTCGCCTCACAGTCTAACGAGTTCTAATCACGTGCTTGTATTTCATCGTTTTTTTGCGGCATTCAGTGGGGAAATTAGTGGGGAACCCCAAGGGAAACCCACTGGTGCCCTGAACTCACCTGTGCATCACCTATTTGCTTGGAGTGCTTCTGGCTCCAACCTTTTCTGCGCCCTACGCCGTAGGGCGCACTTCCCATAATGCCATAACGCGCCAGTTTTGATTTCTTATGACCCGCACTTCTGCAAAACACTTTTCCTCTTTTGATGTCCAATGATCCGCACTTCCCCTCTTTTCATTGGAAGAAAAAATACTCTCACTAAACTATGTTGACGGTCGTTAGACACTGAAACATCTGATCATATTTTTAGAGGGAACGCTCGGCAAGCCTTGTATATGCTTATGCGCTTCTCACGACTTCGCTGACTCCTTATCCTCGTGCTCAACCTTCCTGTCAGTGATGTATTCAAGCTAATCACTTTCTTGGCATGTTTCCTATCCAACTGTCCATTGAGCACAGGCTTATGAACTTGGGGCTCACGATCTTCAGTCACCAACGCTGTAAGTGCCAGAGCTTGCACAATCTGGCGCCTAGATCCGGTATCCTCATAAGCGCAGCCACTGCGTAGGTTTCCCGGTCCTGGTTCCTGCGCCTTTTGCAAGGCACATGTCGTATTAGCATGAGCTCGTGACATGTCCAATCAACACATGTTTTTGGAAAGGGGGAAAAGGTTCGCACGTTGGTGGTGGAGCAAGAGTACAGGTGGGACGTCTCACGCACCCGATTGGTTTAGATGTGAGATTTGACTTTGCAGGCTTCCATTTCACCATTTCATTTGCTAGCAAGTCACGTAAGGATTGGCAGCAGGCTCAACTTTGTACAGTCTAGAACCCATGGTTCATATTCGGCTCGGCAGCCCCAAGTTCAAGTCGTTGTATTCATACCAGACATTATCCGCTGAAGACGGGGCTCGTGCCTCGCAAACTTGGGTTTTGCTTCCAAGTCAATAACGCGACCAGCACTCCAAGGCAGGTGCCCTTTTCCGCTCTCCAGGTGATCCAGTGCTACTTTGGCAGGCCAAATTATAACCCCGCGAGAACCAGAATACCCCATACGCGCGCCATCGACGCAATCTATCCGGAGTCTAAGTTGGCTCCTTTTTTGGACCTTGCCAACCCGAGGAAGCGACCGCACAGGTCATGAAGCGCGCAGCACTATATATAAGAGGACCAGTCAGGTCAATACTTGAAACTCGCATTTGCATCCCATTTACTGAACATTTGGCACATCGACAAGCACCATGAGACCTCTTCAAATGCCCTACACGTTTGAGGATCGATCAGGCCACGTAGCTGGCTCGGACTATGATGACATCTACGACCGCATGTTCATACGTGTCGTACCTCATCCACACTCCCCTACTAGGAACAACAACGTTTTGGCCATCTACAGCATGGGACGCCGTTCAACTCGCCACGGAGACACGCGGCATCTGGAGAGGCAACCTTCAGTGATACTCGAGTTTGCAGAAGGTGCTGCAGGAGGACTGGGAAATGTCAACTTTTTCTACCCTCCTGCGCCCAGCATGACGATACCGATGAACAGATACCTACGAAAGACAGCCTTTTTCGGAGGGTATGCTGTTCTCCTGTGCTGCTACTGCAAAACCTAATGCACCATAGCTCTCTCTCCAGAAAATTCCGGGCGAGTGATGGCCGCGAATACAGATGGGAGTACCGAAACGCAGACGGTCACGAGTGGTCGGTACGTTAAATATACTTTTTCCATCAAAATACCTGAACCCGTCTTTTCTACAGTGCATTTCAGAAGAAAACTACCTTGTCGCTCATTACGATCTTCGTCAACCACACATGCCAGCTTATGGCGTCTCCGGAAACACTCTGACCGTTCACGAATCATTTTGTCACCTTTCTATAGGCATGTTGCTGTTCTCTATCCCTGGACAGTAGCTGACTCTACGCATCAGACATCATGACTTCGCTCCTCATCATGCGCTACATTGCAGAACACAATCTGTAGATACGCAACCGTGTTACATTTATACCTCAAAATTGCCAACCATCCGAGGCAAACTTCGCAGTCATGCTAACAACTTCACACTGTAACACAGATCCGAAATGCCGCGCCGCATCAGTAGGTTGGATTGTGCTACAGAGTGCTACAGAGCGCTCTGTAATGAATCACGTTTACCTGATCAGTGGGGATGATTGTCGAGCGGCCAGCTGTATTACCATCATGGACAACAAGTACTCAGTGATCAGGCAGGATCTCCATCGTACCTCTTCTTTCTTGCAATGAACAGAATTTGACGCCCTCCCCCCCATCCCCTGATTTTCGTCCTATTCGTGACCAATTGTTCCTTTTCATTTACTTATTCGAATTCTTGATATAATACCGAAGGAAGTGAACTTGATAGAACAAACTAAGCATACTGTAGTCTCCCCCACTTCACATCTATATTCAACCCAGTATGCTATGTCAACACAGACAAAAGCTCTTCCCACGAGTCGGATTGTCACGGGGTGAAATGATTGATTTTTCAAATATGAGATTGGCATTCACGAAAACCTCGATGGTAGGTGAAACTACATTTCAATCTAAATAAACACTAATATAGTGGCATCTAGTTGGCAACTGGCGTGAAGTAGTCGGGTAGTATGAAGGCCAGCTTCTTGATATCTTCCTGGTCCTGTTCGCCACTTCTCGGCATGATAGAGAAACGCATGCTTCCAATTTCTTCACTCAAAATATCCCCATCCAACGCGGCAGCGTGAAGGTCTTCAAGAACAGTGGCTGCAACATGCCTAGATGTATTGGCGTTATCCTGCAGGGTCTTGAACACTTCTGCAGCAGTGACCGCCTCGGAATGGGGACGCCATGAATCATAGTCTGTGGCAGTTGCGATTAACGCGTAGCTAGATGGTTGATAAGTCGAGTCAAAGCAAAGCGAGCGATCAAGTCACCTCAGTTCCGCCTCCCGAGCTAACTTGGCCTCGGGCAAAGCGCTCATGTTAATGAGATCCCCACCCCACGTTCGATACATGATGCTCTCCGCCCTGGTGGAGAACTGAGGACCTTCCATGCAAACGATGCAACGGTCCTTGTGGAGAACCACTCCCCTGCCTTCATCTGCAAGAGCCTTCTCTACTCTTAACTCCAGCCAGCGGATCAACTTCATGCTATATGGATCACCAAATGCTGCATGAGCGACCATCTTCGTGCCCTCAAAGAAGCTGGCTGGGCGTATGCCCTTCGTGCGATCAATGATTTGAGTAGGAATAGCAAAAGATCCCGGGACGATCTCCTCGCGGAGCGAGCCAACAGCACTGAACGCAAGAATAACCCGGACGCCCAACGACTTCAAGGCTGCGATGTTAGCACGAGAAGGAACTGCCGATGGTGCAATCGAGTGATGCTGTCCGTGACGAGCCAGGAAGGCAATCTGTGATCCTGAAGGCAGCGAACAAATGGTAATGGGCGAAGACGGGTATCCCCAAGGCTAAAAGGACAGCAACGCAGACTGGTCAAAATCTTGGAGACTCTTAGAGGATGAAAACAAACAGTCTTTGGGTTGACTTTCTCCCTGAGGTGTTTGTCGTGAGTTAAAGAACATGACTCGTTCAGGCCATAACTCACACAAAAGTCAGGTTATCGAGATGATATAGCCCACTACCACCAATGACACCGACGAGCACTGTGAACTTGTTATAAGGAGCGGAACATCCGGTCGAAGAAAGACAGGACCAACCATCTTTGGAGGTCATGATATCAGAACGAGGTATTAGCACTCTCAAAGTCCAATTTGCGGTATTCAAGACATTTTATTTTGCAAACGTTTGATCAATCACAGTGACGTGACTAGCGCTAAATGATAGATAAGCTTTGAATCAGATAAGTACCAAAGTAGCAATCGCAAATCAATTAATTATTATTTTGATGCTAAGCATATGCAAGATGATGTGCACGCGGATGTCGAGGAGCTTTGTGACAGTCTCTTTGAGTTATGTATCTGATACTCAAACCACATCTCATGCGATCCTCAAGCGGAAGTCGTAAACCAGAACTCACCGAGTAGTAAGAGCCGAGAGTATCAAGTCCAATGTTCAAGTTTTTGGTGCGATTGTGAGGATTTCATGTCACGACGGTTTCAGGAGGTGATTCCTGTCCTCCCCGCACTAAATAGCATCCGCTTTTAGCCATTCATCGAGCGGCCTGCCCTTGCGCAGCAGCTGGCCCTCCCGGTAATGCAGACAGACCCAGGCGAGGAGCCATACGAATGACTCTACGTCATCCTGGTACAGGTGTTCGACCTCGCCTTCGATAGCTTTCCTCATGAGTAGGTCAAGGCCTGTACGCTCCTGGCCTGAGGGAGTGTCTCGAGTCGATGGTTGAGCAGGATCAGCCTTATCAGTCCACTTTGGGCTGCTCATCAACGCATGACATCGATCTGCCAGACATGATCATAATACATCCATCCGTATCGTCCGTCATGCGTCACAACCTGCCTGAGCCAACCCGCACACATAAATCGAAGACATACACATTGTTATATTGGTACGGTACAACCATGACAGCTGCCTAGTATTGACTGGGATGGTTACCAATGTGAACAAGGCTGCGTCATCGTTATTCCAAAACTACTCATGCGCGGGGGATACTGACCGCTTCCGCTTGTGGACTGCGGAGCGGGAAAAAAAACTAGGCATCCAGGTTGTTCTTGTTGAGTGTGAAAATTGATTGGTTGATAGCACATCTCAACAACGGCAACCGCAGAGCCGTAGGCTAACGAATCAGAGCCATCAGAATTGAATTGACTCACCCTCTTATTTAAAAATAAAAATAAAAAGACCGAGGGCGAGGGCGGGGGAAGTCGAAGCTTGATGTATGATGATTATGAGTCATGGCAGCCGAGCCATGGTGGCTATCTGACTCGGATGAATTCTAGGGCCCATTCTGTTGCCACAACTCGCAGTTGGTTCTTCGAATTGAATGATCGAACAAGAAGGTGATGAAAAAAAATAATCACGACGGGCGATAGCGAGAGATGCCTCGGAAGCCTGTCGAATTAGCACATACTAATTGACAGAGTCTGATGGAATCTGGAGTCTGGACCATGCCACAGCTGGTATTGCGTGTCTGAAAACAGAACTACGTCTCGATTATGCTCGATGGAGCAAGAAGATTCAGGGTGAACGAAGGTGGGCGCTGGTGGGCGTCGAAAAAAGTTGATGGTTGTTGATCGCTGACTTAGACTATCAAACAGCAGTGACTGTGGCGGTGCTCGATCACTGTTTGTGGCTCATACTTACTGTCTTCTTCAACAATTTCGGGCCCATCTGAAATGTATAGAAAATAATATTGTTCTAGCTTAAAAGCGAGCCTCCATTTGCAGTTTCTTGCCATTCCAGTTCACCTTTATTTTTTACTAGTAACTGAGGCTCTTCATCATGGCCGATGCTCGTACTGCTGGCGGAACTGTACCAAAGACGCCAACCCACAATGTCACAGTGGACTCTATGTCCGAGCTCAAATCCACCCCGTTTGCAGTTGGCTCTGCCACCATCAGCGAACACATCAGTACCGTAGGCGTAGAGTACGTCTCATTTCCTTTTCGCTCTAGCCACCACTATCCATGTGTATTGAACTTGGTCTTCCACGCAGCGTCAACGACATTCGTCCATGGATCGGGCGCGATGTCGAGAGCTACAGGGAATGCCACGTCGACGAAATGCTGCAGGAGCTGCTTTTCCGCTGCGTCGATCGCTCGAAACCGCTTCCTGACAAACCGGCACTACTTGCTGATTGCCTCAAGGCCGTCCTGCCGATCTGCAACGAGGGCCAGGACGCTCAGACCATCAAGAAGCATCTGGGAGATATGTAAGTCAGAACTTCAAACTTTGCGAAAGGAGATTAATAAATGGATGCCACTGAAAAGTGTGGCGAGCAAGATAGAAGAACATATGTACAAGCCGTTTGTTCAGGCCTCAAACCTTGCGCTCGACAAATTGAGCAGACTTAATGCGCCTGGATTGGTTTGTTCGAAGGGCCACGACGATGACAAGATCCTGTTTCATCGAAACGACCCAAAGAACATAATCCAAAAGCACCAAGGCGCAACGTCTACACGCAAGCCTGATGTCGTCATCGTCTCCCGCAGCACATGCGCCAAGAAGGCGGGGAAGCAGTCAGGTCAAGCCTATAAGGACGAGGTGGCATCGGAGAAGCCCTCTAAGTTATTTAATTGGACAGACGTCCGATCGACGGTGGAGTTCAAACACAAGAAGACTGGTCTTTCGACACCGCCTGCGACTTACGCAGCGAAGGCTTACGATGTCCCTGAAGCGAAGAAGTATATGAAGTATCGGAGGGAAACAAACGACACTTCTGAGCCAACAGATTCGACACATTTGCCTTTGCTTGGTAGCGGCGTTGCCACGAGCTCGCTCCAGACATCGGAGACGCGTAAGTTATCCAGTATGTGCAAATGATGGTTCCTTGCTCACATGGGATGCAGGAGGACGTTCGAACCAGTCTGGGGCACCGAACAACAAGAAGCGCGGCTCGGATCAGCCACCCGAGGATCGCAGTACCAAGAAACTCAAGGTCGATAATGATGAGAAAGAACCGCCCAAGGAACCGCTAAAAATTCATCCTGTCCTCCACAATGGCTTGTACGCCGCGGAGCTGTTCGCGGCCCATATCGTGCGGCAGAGCGTCATTACTTATATAGTGGAGGGTAAGTCGTTGAAATGTTGCAGAGGTGTCGTGAAATTAATCGCTCGTACCAGACGACATGATTTACCTGTGGTATTTTGATCGGCAGGACGCGATTCAATGCTCTGGGATCAACTTCGTGCAAGACCTTCCCCGGTTCATGGTTTTGCTGCTTGCTATGCAGCGAATGCCATACGCGGAATGGGGTTATAATCGGCTATTCGAACCTGTGGATGGATCATCAGGTGAGGTTCGGGTCCCGGATGAGGACATCGGGGAGGTCGACCTTACGTTCGATTTGAAGTCTGACAAGCGCGTCACTCACTTCGGTCTGCGTGGACGTGCGACCACCGTCTTTCCGGTGAAAAGCAAGGCGCTGTCGGCTCTGATGCCCACACTCCCTCATCACAACCCTCACAACCCTACCAGCGAGCTGGTTGCCAAGCTCTATTGGCCTGAAGAGGAACGCGAGAGCGAGGCTGAAATTCTCAAGAAGGTGTATAAAATTGCAGAGAAGGACAAGGTGGGTAAGGTGAAGTACCACGTCCCAGAGATGGTCTGGTCCCACAAGTTCGAAGATACATCCACGGCGAACATCAGGACCGCACTGGGACTCAAGGACGCCGAACGAGGCAGGCGCGTCTTATACATCATCGTGTTCAAGAAGCTCGATCCGATCACGGACCTGAGCGAGGACGAGTTCCTCAGTGCATGGTGGCAAATCATTCTCTGTACGAGTTCGTTCTCTTTCGCTCCTGACTGCCCATTAATGTTATACCTACATTATCAGGCCATTATGCCCTCTGGGAAAATCAGGTCCATCACCGCGATGTCAGCCCTAGCAACCTTATGGTCTACAAGACTTCGGATGGTCGATATATCGGAGTCCTCAATGACTTCGACTTATCATCGACGCGAGAGACTCCCTCAGGCCAGGAGCGTACAGGCACAGTACCTTTCATGGCACTTCGGCTTCTCAAAAAAGATGCCATCGAAGGCAAGGTCCAGCACCTGTACCAACACGACGCCGAATCATTCCTATGGGTCTTCGCCTGGGTCTGCCTTCGCTATGAAGATGGCAGGCTTTTGAGCAAGGCCACACTACTCAATGAATGGCTGAAACTGGATGCCATTCAGTGCTTCGACAAAAAAAATGCCTTCTTAATGGAGCATCGTCACGACATGACACCCTCACAATCGCACAAAAAGAATTGGGACATTGTGCAAATTTGCCTTGATAGTCTCGCCTCTTACTACTCATTGCGTCCCAGTTTACGATCTACAATGGAGGATCATGTCGCATTTAAGACGTGGCTTGAGGATCACATACATAACCCAGAGAGACTGTCACCAAGATTCCTAGATGTCTGCATGTAAATTTTTAGGCACATCAAAATAGTCACAGTGATTGATCAAACGTTTGTTTACAACTTGCACAATCAAATGTTTTGAGTACCACAAAAGCTGAACTTTCCTAACACCTCATCCTGATGTCATGACCTCCAAAATTGGTTGGTCCTAGAGTATAGATAAGGTGAACGAAAGTGGGCGCTCGAAAGAAGTCGAGGAATGTGACTCAAAGGCTCAGTACTGAGTACTCAATGCTTGGCGTCGGTGTCGGCATTCGGAGCTTGGCTCATCTCCATCAACCTTCCAAGGTAGCCTTACAATGTCTGAACAATATCACTCTAGCTTCAAAGCAAGCTTTCGTCTCCATTTTCTTGTCATTCCAGTTCGATTTCCTTCCTGGTAGCTCAGAGAGGCTCTCCATCATAGCCAACACTACTGTTGCTACCCCTGCCGGGCCATGGCGTTGATTCTGGGCCCGAGCCTAATTTCACTTCGTCAGCAGTTGGCCCCACCGCTGGGCAAGAATTGGATGACCGGAGAAAGCCTGCGATACCCCGAAAATGTATCTGTACTACCATCTCAAGCATCGGGCCCCAGCCATAAATCATGATATGTGATATACCAAGCCTCATTCAGACTTGCAACACTCGGCAAGTTCTCTCAGCATTATCTTTGCAGCACCACACCCGATTTGTTAACGAATACACCTCAAGTTCTCAAGTTTAATTCAATTGGTCGAAGATGTTCGAGCCAGCGCGTTTGTGTGACGCTGCTTGTTTGGTTACACTTCGATTTGCCTGGAAGCCGCACGAATTTCCAAAGTCCGATCATGGTTTGGCTTGAGCGTTCTGCATTTTTTTGTGCATCGGCCACCTGGGTCCCTGTGCATCCCCACCCACCTAATGGAAATGAGCAAGAGAATGTTCAAGCGTGTAGCCATTGCGCACCCTATTGACCCAACCCAAGATGCAGGGGGTTGTCTTCTCGACACCTCCGAGACTGTCAAACAAAGCTGCTTCAATGCTGTTTGGATCACGGTTTCTGGTTTCGTGCTAGAGGTGGTGCCTGAGAAAACTGATAGCCCGCCTCAAGGAATTGGGACCCACTTCAAGCGTGTCGGCATCTGGAATCAGCAAAACTGGGAAGATTTTGCTGCATACTCCTCAGGATCTCCTGAGGAGTATGCAGAGGTCACTCTACTTGCACAGCGCACAGTAGGTTTATTTTTCATTTAAGTGGCGAGTGCTCAGGACCTTCTAGCCTTCCAAGGGAACCCCCAACTCTACAGTTGTTGACTATGTCTGTTCTATGAGGTTCCCTCATCATGATCCTACCAACGAGCTGGTTGCCAAGAGGCTCTATTGGCCAGAAGAGGAGCGCGAGAGCGAAATCCTTCAGAAGGTGTATGGTATTGCAGAGAAGGACACGAAGGGACAGGCGAAATACCATGTCCCAGAGATGATCTGGTCTCACAATTCTAAAGATACATCCACGGCAAACATCAGGAGGACATTGGGACATAAGGACGCTGAACGAGGCAGGCGCGTCTTATCCATCATCGTATTCAGGAAGCTCGACCCGATCACGAACCTGAGCGAGGACGAGTTCCTTAGTGTATGGTGGCAAATCATTCTCTGTAAGCTTTCGCTCTCTTTCGCTCGTGACTGTCCATTGTGATACCTATAATACCAGGCCATTATGCCCTCTGGCAAAAACAGGTCCATCACTGCGATATCAGCCCTAGCAGCCTTATGGTCTACAAGACTTCGGATGGTCGATATATCGGGGTCCTCAATGACTTCGACTTGTCATCGACACAAGACACTCCCTCAGACCAGGAGCGCACAGGGACAGTACCTTTCATGGCAGTCGAACTTCTTGCGAAGAATGCCATCGAAGGCAAGCGCCTATACCAAAATGACGCCGAATCATTCATATGGGTCTTCGCCTGGGTCTGTCTTCGTTATGAAGGTGGCCGGTTGCTGCGCAAGGGCAGGCTGCTCGATGAATGGCTGAAACTTGATGCCATTCGATGCCGCAGCGAAAAAGCTGGTTTCTTAATGGAGCATCGTCACGACATGATACCCTCGCAATCGCACAAAAAGAATTGGGATATTGCGCAATTTTGCCTTGATGCTCTCGGCTCTTACTACTCACTCCGTCCTAGTTTACGAGCTAAGCTGGAGGATCATGTCATATTTAAGACGTGGCTTGAGGATCACATACATAACCCAGAGAGACTGTCACCAAAACTCCTAGATGTCCGCGTGTAAATTTTAGGCACATCAAAATAGTCACAGTACTTGATTGATCAAACGTTTGTTTACAACTTGCACAATAAATGCCTCAAGCACCGCAAATTGACCTTTCCGATCCGAGGGCTAACACTTCATTCTGATGTCATGACCTCCAACAATGGTGTGTCCTGTCTTTCTTCAACCGTATGTTCAGCTCCTCATGACAACTTCACAGTGCAGAGAGTTCATCGTAGCACGAGTCACGAGCTGTTCGTCGTTCTCGGTTACATATAACAGGTGTACCGTGTATCCCCGGACTACACCATCTTGGACTTATCAGGTCAACATACATTTCCTATCTCCATGAATCCAAACACAGTGTAGGGAGAGCACTACCAGCAGCTCGGCTGTTCACCGCTAGATGCAGGCCGAATTTGCAATGCCTAAGTCATTGTTCTTCAAACCTACCCATGTGTGGGGAATGATAGATACTGACTGCTGCCGATCGTGGACTTGTTGACAGTGAATATTGATTGGACGATAGCACATACATGTCAAAAACGAACAACAGCGATAATTGGAGTCGTGGGCTGACGAATCATCGTAAGAAGAGTCATCAGAATGGAATTGACTCACCCATTCGTTGGAGAAATGAAGTACTGCCGGTGCATCGGTGAGGCACCGTGAGGGGTGGGCGAAGTCGAAGCTCGATTGATGGCATCCTATTCTAACCCAGACATCTAACCCTGTTGTCGCAAAAAATTCACAGTCAGTTCAAGTTCTGTGCGCCGGCTGGCAGAATAAGATAGCCATGGTGATTGTGCTTGATAAAAAAATTCACGACGGACTATGGTGAGCGATGCCTGTCAGATTGGCATGAGTCTGATGGAATCTGGAGAAGTCTAGACCATGGCCATGGTGTTGCGCGTCGAATAAACAAAAGTATGTTCCGATTACACTCGATGGAGTATAAGGATCAGGGTGGGCGCTCGAAAGAAGTTGATGAATGACTGGCTCAGCGCTCGGCGTCGGCATTCGGAGTTTGACTCATCTCTCACTTCGAAGCATCGATTGTTGCCTTACAATGTCTGAACAATATCTTTCTAGCTTACAACCAAGCTTTCGTTTCCATTTTCTTGTCATTCCAGTTCGATTTCCTTCCTAGTAGCTCAGCGAGGCTCTTCATCATGGTCAACACTATTGCTGCTGATGCCGCTGTGCCAAAGGTGGTACCCCCGGGCCACGGCATTGATTCTGGTCCCGAACCTAACCCCACTTCGCCTGCGGTCGGCTCTACCGCTGGGCAAGAAGAGGAGGACGAGGGCATGCCTGCAATACCTCAACTGGTGTATGGGATTGCGAAGGGTGACAGGGAGGGGAAGATGAATCACCACATCCCAGAGATTGCCTGGTTCCACAAAATCGAAGATAGATCCACGGCGAACATCAGGAACGTGCTGGAACTCAAGGACACTGAACGAAGCGAGCGCGTCCTACACATCACCGTATCCAGAAAGCTCCGCCCGATCACAAAGCTGAGCGGCAGGACGTTCCTCAGCGCATGGTGGCACATCGTCGTTTGTATGTGATTCTCATTGGGCTCCTTATTGGTCACTCATCCCTGCGACATCAGGCCACTATGCCCTCTGGGGGCAAAATATCCATCACCGCAATGTCAGCCCCAACAATCTCATGGTTTATAAGACCTCAGATGGTCGATACATTGGCGTCCTCATCAAATTTGATTTCTCATCAAGTCCCTCGGGTCAAGAGTGTGCAGGGACGGTACCTTTCATGGCCGTTGAACTTCTCACGCCAGGAGCCATCGAAGGCCAGACCAAACACCTGTACCGCCACGACGCAGTGTCATTCATATGGGTCCTCACCTGGGTCTGCCTTCGTTATGAAGATGGAAAGCTGCTGTGCACGGACAGGCCGCTCGATGAATGGCTGAAAGTGGATATCGAGACATGCAGGAAGGAAAAGCTTGACTTCTTATACCAGGCTCGTTATAAGGCGCAACCCTCGTCATCGCACACAGGTAGCTGGTCAATTGTGCAATCTTCCCTTGGTTTTGTCGGCTTGTCCTATGTGGTCGACCGCGGGACTTCCCTGGCAGACGCCATTGTATTTGAGACGTGGCTTCAGAAGCATATTCACCGCCAGTCACGATGTCCACGTCTAATAAAGGGTCACAGCATGACTGATGTCCATTTCCAAGTTCTCTCTTCTGCGGCAATCTGTTCAAAGACTCGGTTCTTGCTTTCACATTGCTTTTCAACGTTTAGTGCTTCAAATCAATGCGATGAAATATGATGTGGTGGACACAATAGTCACCAAACTGCCGGTTATGCGTGCTTGCATCATGCATTATGAACGAAACACAGGCCTCACCTTTGCAATATTTCCATTCAGTGTGAAAATTCATTGACTGACAAAATCAAGGGGCGCCAGGTATTGAGGACGCTCAACGAGTCCGAGGCAACAGCCGCGTCTTATATGACATGCTGATATCTTCTGAAGCATTCCCAAAAATCTTCCATGTTCGAAAGCTGACCTCAGAGCCTTGAGGTCAGCTAGCGCTTTGCCTATCAGGTGAGAGAGATTGTTTAGGGCAATAGGAAGCGAGGAATGTCACCTGAATGTTAAACAGCCTGATGCAGGGTTTGATTAACTTGAAGTAGTAACTGCGGAACCGTGATGCGGTCCATGGATAGTTAAAGTGAAGCGGAGTTCGAATATCATAGTATGGTGAGGCAGCAGATGCTTCCAACTCGAGGTCCTTTACACGAAATGCTACTTGCGATGATCAAATTGTTAGCTCGATGGTTTACCCATGGTACTTATCAATGTTTGGTGGCCTTGAGTGTCAGCCGACTACTTGGTGGTTGACTTGCTGGCAATGAGTGAGGCTGACTCCCCCACGCACATAAGTACTACTCTACCCCTTTCTTGTCCTGAAACAGCGAGACCAATGGCTGTCACTGAAGACGCATTCAAGCTCCTTGGTAGAGTCTCTGATGCTTTCGACAATCCTTCCTCCCGCGAGTCACGCAAAGACTTCCGCGTGAACACTATCAAGTTACACAAGCCCCAGACAGTATGTAGTTTCACCATGCGTGCCAGGGGCTAACTTCATACTAGCCCATCAGAGTGGCTCCAGACAGGGAACTCAAGTCAAGCACGCTCGCTATGCCCGCCGCGAGCCCTCTTTGTCCGATATCAGCTACATCTATGATGATGACGAACTCGTCGATGCATCGACGATCGGACACCGTTCATGCGCGTCGTCTGAGACAGTCAAGAGCCTCACCAGAATTACCTCGTGTGACGATGCGTTCTATGCCTGCGATGATACGATTGCCTTGGTATTTCCATATCTATCTCAACATAGATCACACTTGACATGTTTCGATAGGATGAATCACTGGGCGGCGAGATGACCAAGATGGTTTGTGATACCCATTCAGCATCTCACTATATGACCAACGTCTACCAGCTGTTATCCAGCGGCAGTCCGCTTGACAGACTCAACAACCTTGCTCGTGCCGAACTCAAGAAGACCGGCTGGTTCGAACGACCGTACGCACATAAAATCCATTCCAACCCTCACTCGTTCATCTTCCTCCAGTGACCAGTGGTCCATCGTCAACATGGGCCTTTCAAGTCCAATGACGCACACACGCGGACCTATGTCTCCCCCCAAAACACCCCCAACCATCCTCTCCCCAATTCTCCCCTCCACACACGCCGCCGCCGCCGCCCCACCTCCATCCTTCACCCAAATAATACCATCCCCACAATCACCCATGAAGACGCACTCTCCTACCTCCTTCAAAGCCAGTACCCCAAACGGCAAATACAGCTCGAGCTCGCACGATAGTTTTCCCGACTTTAGCACGCTGTCGTACGCCCCACGCGGCGAATCCGAGCCAACGAAACGTTTTGGTGTGAGTAGGCGCGTCAAGCAGCTCGTGAAGCGCGTCTTGCACGTTAACGTCAGTGTGCATCCAAACGGGCGACCAAGACAATCTTTGCTTATGGGTGTGAGCTTGCGGCCTGCTTCAATGGCTGGAGCGTCCTCGGGCACGTGGGCGTTTGCTAGTGTTGGATCTGCACATACTCAAGCGGGGAACCGGTGGAGTGGGCTATGGCATTGACAGATTCGTTCTTAATTTATTTTTCTGAATTACTGTATAAATCCTTTCGTTCGCTCCAAGCATGTTTATGATCAACTAGTTTCCATAGGGGTGCATGTACTCGAGATAAGCTCTAATTAAGTATGCGACTCCTCCCTAACAATACCAATACAAATTACATCTCAAAATGATGGCATGTAGAATAGTCCAAAAGTCCATGCGTAAAGTCATACAAAAACCAAAAACGGTCATGAACACACCTCATATGGCATCCTATATCAAAGCCTGCTCGACATAGAACTTCCTCGCATCAGCCAACAGCTCCACCAGCGTCCCCAGCCAATCCTCCTCCACAATCGCCTTCTCCTTCGCCCACGCATCCAACCTTACACTCTTAACAGTCATAGCAAATGCAGCGCTCACAGGCCGGTGGTCGCTCACATTCGCCTCGTATCGTCGATAATGCAGCAGCTTCACCCGCTCCGAGTCCCTCGACCGCCACAGCACTCGGTCGCACCACGCCGGCACCCGTTTCTTCTCGCTCGTGTCGAACTCGTTCGAACGGCGGTCATATTTATACGTGGGGCAAAAAGTCAAGGGGCCCTCGTGGAAAGAGCGGAGGCGGAATCCGCGGTTGTGTTTCATTTCTTTCAGGAGCTGGTCATGTGTGTGCAGTGCTTCGAGGTCACCAGAATGGATAGAGGAGATGACGGCGTCGCGGCGTTGGTCGATGCGGTAGTTGAGGTCGCCGTTGAGCTAAGAAATGATCGATCAGGGTCAGATTGAGAAAAATGAAATGGAAACAAACGCACGAAGACGATCTCGTGATCTAGGACCATGGACCCATCTCCCCCACCGACGTACGCAAGGGACTCCTCGATAGCGTCCGACGAAGGGAACACGGACTTTTCCTCCAGCATCGCAGTCACATCTGCATTACGCTGTCGGACGTGATGTTGTCCAGCCGCAAGATGGCAATTGATGAAACAGATCGACGAATCGCCGATCACACACCGCGCGACGATGCCTCCCTGCGTAATACATCAGCACGCCTCCAAGGGGCATCAAAAATCAACCAAAACACGACGCACCTTATTCCCGTACCTCCCTCCCATCCCCCGCTTGATCGTCGTTATCGCCACATCCTTGAGCGCAGCCCTCTCCGAGTTCTTCACAAACATGCACGTGAAAAGCCCGACGAGGCTTTCGGTGTGTATCACCGTATACCCCTCCGCGAGCGCGCGCACCTCCCTCACGAGCCGGTCATGCCACCGCTTATAGCTCGAAGTCACTTTCTCCGATATCTTGCCTTCCTCGCCCTTTTTCTTTCCGCCCAGCAATACAGTCTTGGCAGCCATCTTGCGGCTCTCGAGGTCGATGAGCTCTTGGAATCCAAAGGAGATGATGTCAGGTGCGGGCGAGACGGATGTGAGAGCGTCGTTTAAAAAGGTCAGATTTGCCGAATCGTCCGTGAGTGCTTCGGGTTTGGCAGCGTCTACGTTCCAGGAGACGACGAGGACGTTGATGGTGCGGAAAGTGCTGAATTCGCGCTCGCGCTTCAAAAGCTCGTTGCCTGCGACTCATCAGCCCACATCCATAAAACAAAAAACAGCACAGCACGCACCGATCCAATCGATCCCTAATAATCCATCCCAGAACCTCATCTGCTCATCCCTACCAACGCTCACCACACTCAACTTCTCCTCTCTCTCAATCGACCACGGATCCACAAATATACGCATGACTGGTAATCCAGAATGGGCATTCCACGCGTTCGTGACGACCCACGGGCGGAAGGACACATCATACGCACATATCACGCCAGTGCGTCCCCCAGCCCACAAACGCATCCCGACGCCCTCGAGACTCAGCACGTCTGATGCGCTTACTTTGACCACGTCCGTACACTCGGGTCCTGTGGCAAGGCTCCAGATGCTGATGAACCCGCCCTCATGTCCGAGGTAGACGAACCCTGCGTGCGATTGGAGGAGTGTGCCGCTCGTTACTGCACCGACGTGGTGAGTGGTGTTGGGTACGACGCTCGCGGTGCGCACGGGATTGCCGGGGGTAAAGATATCGTAGATCCTGACTATGGGCACTGACCCGTTGGTATCGTTACGTACGCTCGTCCAGAGCAGACCCCCGAGCAACTTCACGAATTCGTGTTTGTCTGCGATGCGACATACGCGCGGGGGATAAGTGAGACTCGGAACTTCAGAGCCGGAAGCAGCGCTCGGTTCGAACACAAGCACTTTCCCGCTATCGTCTACGCTGACCATCGCCTTGCGGTGTCGGAATATATGCGTCACGACGCCCGCATGCGCACCGAACTTTGACCCTGTCACCTCCCCCGAATCCATATCCAGCTCGATCAGGTGCCCCTCCTTCGTCCCGGCCCATACTACACCACCCGCACTCCCAGCCCGGAACTCAAGCGCAGTCACTTTCGCATCGCGCACCCCCATTTCTTTCGTGTCTCCTACCCATATCGGCACATCTGCGTGCCGCGCGAGATCGAAGCAGCGCAAGTGGTGGTGGGTAGCAACGAGTACGCGCGTGCCGGCTACTACGACGTGCGCCGCGTATGCAGGCACATGCATCTTTGGGGTGCGTAGGGTGGGTGGACGGCGGGAGGCACGACTCGCGTCAGGGAGAAGCATGCGTGGGTCATCGCCTCCTTCGTCTGCACCGGATTCTTCGTCTGATGAAGGGGTGTGTGTGCGTCGTGCAGGGGGGAGTTTGTCGCCTGGTGCGATCGTGCGTGTTGGTGGGGGTGGGAGTTTGCTGCTTCCAAGGGGTTTGCGGTCGGCGATGAAGTCGGTGGGCGAGGATGTGCCTATGTTTATGCTGTGGCGTGCTGGGAGGGAAGGAGGGGGTAAGATGGCGTCTGGAATATCTTCTGGGGTTGGGCGGCGCGAAGGAAGGGGAGGGGGGCTATGAGGTGTAGGAGTCGAGCTGGCTGAGGATTCGCGGCTATTTTCGTTTCCGGTGCGTCGTGGAGGGGGAGGAGGGGGGACTGTCAGACTTGGCCGTGGATGGGGTTTGTATGGGGGCGAGATGCTTGATATGCTGGAGCTGGAACTGCTAATGCTGTCTGAGTGGCCACGGTAATGGCTTCCATGGAGGGTATGGGGAATAATTGCAGGTGGCAGTGAACTCTCAGATTCATCATCGGAGAAGGGACTGTATCTTGACGAGTTGGAGCTGGGGTGATCAAGGGTATCGTCACCGCTATCAAAGAGAGCAGAGCGATGGGGCGGGGGTGGAGGTGGAGGAGGACGGCGAACTGTTATCGGTGGACTGGGTGCAAGAATGTTAGGTTCTGAATGGGACGTGAGATGGTCATTACGTGGAAGGGGTTTAGGTGTGGACTGGGGTGTAGGGAGAAGTAATGTGCTGGAATGGTGTTAGCACTGTTGTTTCGAATGCAGTGGCAACACTCACGAGAAACGATTTCTAAGAGAAGCCACGCCGGGCATGCGGGGTGATTCAGGCGCGTCACAAAATTCGTCAGATGAAGTGTCTTCCGTTGACTGAGGAGCAGGCCGAGGTACTAGTGGAGGAAAGGAGTCGAGGACGCTGGGTTCGCTTTGAGTCAGTAAGAGGGAGAGCCGCGGACCTGGTTTTAATGCAGCTCGGGAAGGAGAAGTGGCTGCGGTTCTGACACGGGGAGCACAGGAAAATTGTTATGGGGCTAGCGGGCGATGACATTGTTTGATCACTTACGCGAAACGTTCCCTCAATGATGCTACTCCACCCCCACGAGGAACATCGTCATCGTACGTGTTGTCCTGGGCAGACAAGTGTTCTGGACTTGCGCGTGGTGATCTAAGAACAGCTGGTACTGGCACTGGTCTCAACAACGGCGAAGCAGCAGGTGACAGAATTGGTTTTTTGGTTGAACGGGATGGGGGAGGCGGAGGTGGAGGACGCTTTTGACCTGGACTCAAATCAGAGTTGGTCAAAGCGTTCCGTTGGCGTACGCGAGAGTCATCTCTTCGTGGTGATGATTTGGTTGTATTATCCTGGGCGAGTTGTTCGAATCTGCTTTTTAAGCTCTTGATAGAGGGAGGCTGATCCTCGGCCATGACGACCTGAAATGAATCTTCTCAGCGGCCACCGCACTTCGCAGCCGAGGAGCTTGGTTAAGCGTCGTCTTCAGCGTGAGACCCCACGAATTGATGATAACTGAAGTACTGCGGTTTGTCGCTGTCGTCGGCGTCGTTGAGTGGGACCACTTGAGTGGAACAAAAATGACTACCATATTTAGCCGCTCATTATAATGAATCGAATTTGATTTGTTCATCCTTGCATCTCACAGTCACCATGTGTATGTCAAAAACTACAGTTATTCGTATACTCAGATTTCTCCAGGACAGACACTGCATCCAGCATCCATCGTCGTTGGCTGCGGATGACCCCTATGAGGCAAATTTCAGACGAAGCCCAAAGTCGTACTAGTCTGAACTTGGTTTGGACATCTATCTCGTACTAAATCCATCGTCATCCGGCCTCAAGGCAAGCTCTTCTTCTATCTAAAAAAAATAGAAGTCCGTCCCCGCACATGTCTGATCCTCACCTCCTCCGACTCCCGCACTAGTCAATGTGTAATTGCACAGTGCTGTAATTTTGTACCTATTTAACAGCATCAGATTCAGCCTTATTCTCCCTTTGTCCCAGTAAAACGCTGCTCCATGTCGGCGTCTCCTCCAGCATCCGAGGGCCCGCATATGCACCTACCAGACCAAAACGACCGTCATGTCCAACAGCTTCATGACGCCCCTGCCATCCCTGACGACAATTACGAGCATGAAAAAAAGGTCAAACTTGAACAGTCAGAGGATGAATGGGAACATGACCCGGCCAACCCCAGGAATTGGACCCCTGCAAAAAAATGGACAACCACTGCAATCGTCGGTCCTTCCATCAGAGATATCTGATCACGACTCCTGATTTGCGTTTCCTGTCAGGTTGCGCTATATACTTTTGTGACTCCGTTGGCGAGTTCTATCATGGCACCTGGTCTTCCAGACGTGGCCAAAAAGTTCAACATAACCAATCCAACAATTGCAGCCTTGACTCTAAGTATATTCCTTCTGTCATTTGCTATCGGTCCCTTATTCGCCGCGCCCTTGTCCGAAGTATACGGTCGTTTACCGGTACGTCTTCCTCTTCTCAGCGAAACACGCCTGCCTGAACGAGCTCAAGGTACTCCATTCGGCGAATCTGTTCTTCCTCGTGTTTAATCTCGGCTGCGCGTTCTCACGTAACACTGCATCTTTCCTTGTCTTTCGGTTTTTAGGTACGTTATAGAACCACTGCTATCGCACGTTCGCTCATTTTCCAAAGCTGGTTTTGTAGGGAGCACACCCGTAGCATGCGGCGGAGGCGTTGTCAGTGACCTCTTCTCAGAACGCGATCGTGCTGCAGGTATGGCATTGTACTTTATCGGACCCTTGATAGGTGTGTTTTACGGCCTGCCCCCTTGACATAACTTCACACTCAGATCTCGCAAGGTCCCGTGGTCGGGCCTGTCATGGGGGGCTTCATTGCAGAGTCAGTCGGCGTACAATATGATTTCTATGTTGTCGCCGCAATCTGTGGTGTTGCTGCAATACCCGGCATTCTTTTCATGAGAGAATCTTATGCCCCAGTTATCCGGCTTCGCCGTCAAAAAACGTCATTGGATCTCGAAAAGGCAGCTACGAACCACCCCGCCTTCACTATGAGCAAATGGGCTTATCTGTGGATAAACCTTAAACGACCTATCATGATTATGACCCGAAGTTTTATATGTTTTATCTTGAGTTTATACATGGCTCTGTGAGTTGATTCTAGCATCGCATGGCTAGCTGACGTCATTTATTTAGGATATATGGTCAGTAGTAGCACACCGCACAAGTCGTTTGAACTTGCACTAAATTCGGGCATCAGGCATCTACTACTTGATGTTCACTACTTTCCCCGGTAAGACTACACACGCCCGCAGAACTGGATATTAATCATTTACGCCCAGACCTCTTCTCGAATGTGTACCACTTCAGCATCGGAATCGGAGGTCTGGCGTATATCGGCATTGGTGTTGGGTTCCTATCTGCCACCATGTTCGGCGCAAAAATCTGCGACAAGACATATATATACGTACGTCGAGATGCGTTCTAGTTCTCGCGTTAGCTCAAGCGCTGCATATAGCTTGCTGCGAAAAACGGAGGAAAGGGTAAGCCAGAGATGCGTGTGCCCGCCGTGATATTCGGCTCGTTGATCGTCCCAGTGGGACTATTGTGAGACGGCCGCTTCGAGTTTTATATATCGGTTCTAACCTGATCTGCGTTAGTTGGTATGGATGGTCTGCTCAGGCCAAAGTGCATTTCATCATGCCCATCGTCGGCACTGCTATCTTTGGATTCGGCATAATGACAGCTTCGTGAGCGTGCCTGTTCATGTGACCTGATAGCTGTTGAGCGTCTTTGAAGTCTTGCTATTCAACTGTACCTCGTAGACACGTTCACATATGCTGCGAGTGCTGTCGCAGCTGCTTCCGTGAGTCTTTCCATCCTTGTTCTTACTCTTACTTTTGTTTTTCCTTTTGCTGTTAATCATCTAATCGCCGTTCACGCACTGAACACCCCACGATATCAGACACTCCGCTCCCTCCTCGGGTTCGCATTCCCCCTCTTCGGACAACAGATGTTCGCTGCGCTCGGTTATGGATGGGGCAACACGCTTCTTGCAGGTCTTGCCATCGTTTTGGGCATACCCTTTCCTATCTGGATATATTACGCTGGTGAACGTATGCGTGCGAGGAGTTCTTTAACTCGTTGATGTTGGTGATGATGTCGATATGATCCTTTGTACGATTTGGTCAGCTCCCATTTTCGCTGCATAACGAGCATGATGAACAGAATTGTTTGATAATGCGGAGTAAGCGTCGTGGCTGCGGTGCCAAAATGGGCCTTCGCTGGTGTTTGGCTCTTTAGGCACGATGGAACTTGACATGCATTGACGTGACAACGAGCAGGCTTTGACACAGATCAAACCTAGTCCTCATTGCCGCCGGATGCTTAAAGGAATAAAGTAAAGTTCAAGCGGGGAGCGGTTAGGGTCCGAATAATGACGAACCCTGACTGAACCGCTTGATGCTCAGTAAGTACTACGGGGGATCTCTCTTGTACACAGGAATGTCAGAACTTCCTCTGCTTGGCTCAGTCGACGGCAGCTCCCGCTATGATGCCACCTCTAGTAGAAGCAGCGATGACGGTTCAACTCTTCCTCTAGATGGCATCGATAGACCAATCGTGGAGAAGAGGCTTCTCCGTAACCTGGACCTTCGAGTAGCATTGCTGGTTCTGGTTTATATCATGAACATCGTGAGTCATTGCACCTGGTGTTTCTGTGACTGCCTAAAACTTCTACGCAGATGGACCGTGCTAATATAGCGTAAGTGGTGGCCCTTTGGAAACACTTGGGGTAAGCGACTTGACCATCTATCTACTCGCAGGTGCAGCGAGGCTGCGTGGTTTCGAGGAGGATCTTGCTACGACGGGGAACCAATTTAATACACTCACCAGCATCCTTTATGTGGGGTATCTGTTGATGCAGGCTCCTTCGTATGCTCCGATACCTAATCATTCTGAGGCACATCTAATATTTTCAAAGCAACATGCTCTTACAACGCATGGAAAGGCCATCGTTATACCTCTCGAGCTGCATGATAACATGGGCTGCGATTACCATGTGCATGAGTACGCCACAAATCTTTCGCTTGATCGACATTGCCTGACGAGGGTCATCACCGACAGGTGCAGTGCCAACGTTGGTATCTAGCATTCTCGCCTCTCTCGAGTTACCCGCGTATTAGATATCACGCCGCGCTTATCTTGCGCTTCTGGCTTGGATTCGTGGAGGCGACGTTCATGCCTGGAGCTGTATTCCTTTTTTCCCGATGGTATAAGTACCCAGTAACTCCTCACAGCATATACTGAAATTCCAATTCTCTTACTAGGCACAAACGCAGCGAACTAGGGTTACGCATGGCGCTTCTTTACTGCAGCGGCTCCGCCAGTGACGCATTCTGTGCCCTTAATGCATCGGGAATCTTAGGTGGCCCAGACGCTAAATTAGGTTTTATGGCTTGGAGGTCTGAGCCGAATTGCGCACTGTGCGTTGAATAGTCAAACAGCTCTGATTATGCTGCTGCAGGTGGGCTCTTATTTGTGTAGGGCGCATTGACTATATATCGTGGTCGCGGTGTCTGCGATCTGGATTATACCCGATTTTCCTTCAACATTGAGTGTCTGGCTTTTGCCCGATGAACAGATCCTGACTACACGACGGATAGAGGAGGAAGTTGTGGCTAGAATTGAACACGAAGGCAAGCCCAAGAGGAATCTTCAGGCTTTGTTGAGGCTGTTAGGGGTGGGGGGGTTTTGCAAGGCCTAGATCAAGTATTTCTGACTTAAATATGCAATTTGATGAAGAGATCACAATAAGAATTTCAGGGTCACTCGATCATCAAAGTCACATGTAAGACAGTTGAGTGGCATTGAAATTATAGTACATGCTACAAGGTTACTTTGATTACAGGCGGACATTCAGGAGCGACGGTGGTAGCTTCGACAGTACCGGTGTTTCGAGCCACTTCTCAAATGCATCCTTGTTTTCCAGCGTGCGTAATGAAGGATCTTCCCCATATGAGTTGTAGACAATGCGAAGGCACGCCATCGCAATGTCCCAATTCTTTTTGTGCGATTGCGAGGGTTTCATGTCGTGACGATGCCCCATTAAGAAGCCAGTTTTTTTGTCGTGGCATTGAATGGCATCAGGTTTCAGCCATTCATCGAGCGGTCTGCCCTTGCGTAACAATCGGCCACCTTCATAACGAAGACAGACCCAGGCGAAGACCCATAGGAATGATTCGGCGTCGTGCTGGTATAGGTGCTGGACCTTGCCTTCGATGGCTTCTTCTGTGAGAAGGTCAATCGCCATGAAAGGTGCTGTGCCTGTGCGCTCCTGGCCTGGGGGAGTCTCTCGCGTCAATGATAAGTCGAAGTCATTGAGGACCCCGATATATCGACCATCCGAAGTCTTGTAGACCATAAGGCTGCTAGGGCTGATATCGCAGTGATGGACCTGTTTTTGCCAGAGGGCATAATGGCCTGGTATTATAGGTATCACAATGGACAGTCACGAGCGAAAGAGAACGAAAGCTTACAGAGAATAATTTGCCACCATGCACTGAGGAACTCGTCCTCGCTCAGGTTCGTGATCGGGTCGAGCTTGCTGAATACGATGATCGATAAAACGCGCCTGCCTCGTTCAGCGTCCTGATGTCCCAACGCCCTCCTGATGTTTGCCGTGGACGTATCTTCAGAATTGTGAGACCAGATCATCTCTGGAACGTGGAATTTCGCCATACCCTTCGTGTCATTCTCCGCAAGATCATACACCTTCTGGAGAATCTCGCTCTCGCGATCCTCTTCTGGCCAATGAAGCCTCTTGGCAACCAGCTCGTTGGTAGGGTCATGATGAGGGAACCTCACAGAACAGACATAGCCAAGAACTGTAGAGTTGGGTGTTCCCTTGGAAGGCTAGAAGGTCCTGAGTACTCGCCACTTGAATGAAAAATAAACCTACTGTGCGCTGTGCAAGTAGAATGACCTCTACATGCTCCTCAGGATCTCCTGAAAAGTATGCAACAAAATCTTCCCAGTTTTGCTGATTACAGATGCCGACACGCTTGAAGTGGGTCCCAATTCCTTGAGGCGGGCTATCAGTTTTCTCAGGCACCACCTCTAGCACGAAACCAGAAACCATGATCCGAAAAGCATTGACGCGGCAGCTTCGTTTGACAATCTCGAAGGTGTCGAGAAGACAACCCCCTGCATCTTGGGTTGGGTCAATGGGGTGCGCGATGGCTACATGCTTGAACATTCGCTTGCTCATTTTCATTAGGTGGGTGGGGATGCACAGGGACCCAGGTGGCCGATGCACAAAAAAATGCAGAACGCTCAAGCCAAACCATGATCGGACTTTGGAAATTCAAATTCGTGCGGCTTCCAGGCAAATCGAAGGGGCCAGGTGAAATTGACGCGGTCCTGCTGCGCCTGTGACGCGGCGTTAGTGACGCGGCACTGTCACAAATCTCGACCATCTCTGACGCTCGCAATGCATTCCAAACATGTTCCACCCTCGTTA
>KN835284.1:0-60599 GCA_000827255.1 Suillus luteus UH-Slu-Lm8-n1
AGTATCCCCGGAGCTTGCTCGACGTAGACGATGTCGGACTTCTTGAGAGGGGTCTTGCCACGGTACGCGGGTTTGGAAGGATCGGTACGAGGAGGCTCACGCATCCTCCCTTGCGAAGAGGATCCGTGTGGCATCGTTTTGGAGTGCTTAAGTGCCACCCGGTCGTCGTTGGACCTGAGGGGTATTGATTAGTATGATTACAATGAGCAGAACACGAAGACGGTAGACTTACTTTTGTAACATCTTCTTGAAAGAATTCATAATTGATATCGGGAAACAAGGTAATGCAAAGTTGCAAGTAATGTGAGATGGTGGTGTGTATGATGGTGTAGGGAGTCTACATGTCAGTATATATAGGTTAGGCTACTGTGGACGCACCATGGCATCCACATCCACATCCACATCCACAACCACAAAGCAATTTCTCAATATCCAAAAACAAACAAGTGCGAGGACACTTGCGGAAGCTTCGATTGTCCACTAGAGTCAAATCAATGCCATTGATGTCGCCCCATTTGCATCATAAAGGTAAAATATGTGACAACCAATTCATTATGGGGCACAGTTGCCACAAGTTGAAGCTGGCTCAATGAATGTATCGCGCGTCCTGCTCAATTTCTCGAGCTCATAGCTTGAACACGCGATAGAAATTACCTGCAATGACCATAAGCACGCTGGCCCAGATGTGCGGGATACAATGATAGGGTCATCCATGTGCTTGGACGCTGAAAATAACAGCTAGCTTCCTCTTTCAATCTCACTTGACAAGACCACTCAGCGTACCTTCAAAGCGCAGTACGCCGCCGATATCATTTAGTCCAAGCTGCTCAACACCGATAAAGATGCATGTAGTGCGTTCATGCCAGCATCTCAAAGAATCTAAAGGTAATGTCAACATTCAGGCAAGATGATATTAATTCCAACAGAATGCGCACATGATCACTATGGCGTTCGGTATGCCTAGATGATAGAGTTGGAACCGATCATAGCCCTGACATTTTTTAACATCTAAAAACATCGAAATACTCTAGCTCGCATGGATCGTCTGGCCAAAGGCACGAAGGTCCAGTTATCTGTTTCATGGTCAAATCTGCGATTCAGATCTACTTACTCTAACAAAGCAATCCGCATACAATCTGTGCACCTGCGCAGTATCATGCGCGAAAAGCCATAACAGGACCTACGCTCGCATTCCAGAACTACACAAAGACATGACAACAATGAGCAGTGATGGTTCAAGATTTCGAAAGAAATCGTAAACTTTACAGTTTGCCGCTTGTGGCAATGCGCTGGCCTACAATACAGTGTGCATTGAAAATAAAGATGAGAAAACATTCAAATGGCATTGGCAATACGCAGTGTAGTTCGGAAAATAAGCAAGAAAGCTTTGCGTCTTTCAATAAGAGTATGTTTGTCTCTGTTAGGAATGGAAGCTCAGGCGTCCTTACGCCGCGTACTCTAACGCTAGCATAACTATGATTTTTTTGCATCAGCAAACACTAGTGGTCCATGAGTACTTGTAATGATGCCCCCTGCATGTACCCCAACCCGTCTTGCAACACGCAGCTACGCCGTCCTTGCCAGATACCACCCCACATGACAGCGAGATGTGTCAAGAGGAATGCTTGGAAGTGCGAGAGTAAGAGAAGGCGAGAAGAGAAGAGGAAAAACACGTTGGAGTGCCAGAGGTCCTGGTGCCTTCGCAGACCCGCTGGTGGAGGTTATCCAACGTAGATGCAGCCATGATGAAGAGCGACAGATTGGTCGATGACGAGACGACAATTAGGATCGAATTTCTTCCAGCATATCATGATATTCCTCGACGTGAATCACGCAAGGCTATACTTGGGGTTTCATCGCGCATCAAGCCTTCCAAGCGCCATCGACGAACCATCAGGACAAACGAAGAGCCTATATGAACCTGCTTGATACAAAAATATAAAAATGCGCCCGCATGTCCGATCCATGAAAGATGGGACAGGGGTGTAGCTCCCTGGCCGAGTTCCAATCTTCTGTGGTTGCTTTGACTCGAAAGCACCCGGACTGGCGTAGCACATTCACTCCTCATTCAGCCCACCCTTCGTTTACTGAATGCGAATCCAGTTATCTATCTTGATACATGACATGATCATTTAGCAGCTCGTGCAGGCTGAGCGTCCGGTCCCACCCCAACTACGGTTTCTTGCATCAGAAGTAGCTGGACGAAATGGGCAGCTGGTTTCGCAAATCCACCGACGGCAGTCTAGTTGTTGTTCAATCTGTGGCCAACGGCGACCACTCGGCTGTCGGTTCTTCGGCTTCAAGATCTATTCTTCACTGTCGCAAAGTCTACAGTTGAAACACGAGTACATGTCACTTTGACCATGACCTACCCACTACCCGTCCACGCTATATCACCGACTTGAATGGCAACTATCTGAGCTGCGTGCTTTGTACGACGTCTATCGTACTCTGATCGCAGTTTGCGGCGTTGCTGCGACAATGCTAATCACACGGCCTCAGGCTCGAATGAGCGTACGTTGTTCAAACAGATACAAATCCTCGATCGCTGGTCACACAAGTACGACGCCTTCAACGCTGGGATCTGGGGGGCGACACTATTCGCGTGGGATTCAGCAGCTTTAAAGCACTTGAAATGTCCACACCGATCGATTTTCGCGAGTTTGAGATGCTTAGGCACTCCACAGGATTTCTCTCTCGGGTTGCGATTGATGGATTGATGGCTCGCCTTGGACAACCGTTTCAGCACAGCAACATCGTGGGGGGTCAATGCAAATCAAAGACATTGCTTCCAAGTCCATGATGGACGTGAATTTAAGTTTTTTTGCAAAGACTGAGCGTGGATCAAGGGGAGGGAGCCAACAGGTATGTCCTGTACTATCTACGCCCATGCATCTTCGCTCATACCCTCGCAGCGTCACCAATCCACGTCTCCTCTTTATGATGCTCTACGTTCAGTATATCTTTCAATGACAAGTGTTTGTGTAGCGGCTCTTCTTCTCGGTCGGACGACACGTTCTGTTGCGAATCACGCTGTCAAATCCTAGGATTGAATAAGTTGAGTGCTGTGGGTGAAGTCCACGGTACGCAAACGGGCAGATCCAAGCAAACGAACAAAAGCATCGGTAGTGGCACGCTGAATGGCGCACGCTTCGCGTCCACACTTTACCGTCCACAATTGTTTCGTCCACAATTGCTTGTCCACAGGATGTTTTGCTTAAATACTGCTTTCGCAACGATGAGAAGTCATCATCTTTCCCCTCATTCGCACCCTTGCACCAGATAATTCCAAGACTTGTATCCTCTTCTAATTGTATAGACATTGAAATGGATCATGCACATTACAACCCCCTGGATGCACAGCATTCCGACCCGCTGCTGCGTACTCGTACAGTCAGTATTTCTTTTGGTTCATTTCTTGGCATTATTGCTCACCTCTGTTCCATTCTAGGGACCCGTCTCGCTTTTCAACACCAGTGCTTCAAAACTGATAACGGGGCAGGGCCCTTGCGTCAGGACCGAGCGAGCGAGGGCGCGTGATGTATGGCTGGACCATAACGCAATCGATCCTCTTGAGGGGGGAAGTTCTGATTCGGACGGATCGTGCTCATTCCATACTTGTACTTCTGCTGTGGACACGCGCGCCACTTCCCCCATGCCATACGGCCACGACGACATCGTTGTCACGCGTACTATCTTCCGCCCGAATCCCATTCCCGATCGTGGACCTACCCGTACGCCATCTCGCATGCAAACGGCGCTTACACGGATATTCTCGCGATGGCCGTCTCCCACACGTACCGACTTTTCTTCTCCATCTTCCTCATCTATGCGACCCCAATCCACCCCCGCTTGGCGTTCCAAGCGACTGGCCCGAGCGCTCAACTGTTTCAGCCCATCCTCAGCTATTACTATTGAAAGGGATGCGGACGATACAGAAATGCACAAGAGAAAGAGGCCTGTGTTGATCGTTGTTGTTAAGGAGACCAAGGAGAGGTATGAGGATGATAGGGCGTTTAAGGAGATTGTGGCGAGTGTTTGTCCTGCTGCTGGTGTGAGGGGCGGCGATTGAAGCTTGGACCCCTGCTTGGTATAGATGCTTGCAACTGGTTGTTTATCTATCTGTTTTCGTTCCGACTCCATATTCATATTGAAATCACTGTCCTTACAATACGTAGAATGTAGAAAATGAAATGACGTCAGGTCAATACAACTATACAGGATACAATGCACTTGTACAATGGTTCACAACAGTGATATCAGCAACACAACAAGATCTAAGCCAACACATCATACAACCTCCAAAAAAACATAAACCTCTTCCTCCTCGTCTCATCCATGACTTCATCCAAGGGTTCATCAGCATGTTCAAATCACTATACAGATCAATCGTTTGGATATCCACGATATCGGACGTCTATTTGCATTTGTGATTCCCTTCGCGGGTACCAGTACCAGCGCCGTGGGGTATCAAAGCGGTCGTTTCATCAGGCGAATCGAGGGTACCCGCAACCGGTATAGAGTCTACAAAAGTGTTCCTAGCAAGGACCCAGCAGAGGCCCATGATAACCATGATGGGTATCTCGACGTAATAAGAGATGAAATCCACTGCTGAGAACGTAGGGAACACAAAGGACCATCCTTGTATATATATACCGTACAAAAACCAGGGAACAGAACATGCGGCAAAATTATTTTATCGTGAGTGGGACTCGACTTGATGAAGTAGCAGGGTCAAAGGTTAGTGCAAGCGATGGTGTGCGTATCATGGACAATGGACAACCTTGTCAACCTATCAGGTATCGGTGCATCGAAGGGGATCAGTTCAAGTAGGACAGATAGAACGAAACTGCCCCATCAGCCACGGTCATGTTGCTGTGATATGATGAGTAGGAGTAGGCACGTTGGTATTCGAGGGCTTACGCATGACCATCGGGGCGACAGAAGCTGATGCCTAGAGGTAGAAAATATTCCTGGAGTCTCGCAAACAGCCAGTCGCTGGCAGCAAAACTGCCAACCAGGAAACCCAACTTCATGACGATCTGATGATCCGTATGGCATTTGAGTGAGATACAATACTCACACTAATTGGACTCGAAGCCACGCGGCTCTGCTGCTCAAAAGCCTTAATGATAGCTTCGATGGATGGTTCAAACAAGTCTGCAATTTCCTGGCTGTACGATAAAGGTGAGTATTGTGAGGAAAGCATCCTAAAAACTAGACGAACCCAGCCAATTTCAATAGTCCTGATCGAATGTCATACTTCAGATCCCTGTCACGTAATGTACCAAACCTGATGTATGATGATTCATCAGGCGTACGGAACCGAAGTCTCGTGCTGTTGTCGAAGATATCCACCATTTGTGCGATGATCGTGGGGTTGGAGTAGTGCTTCGAGCCCAAAAGTTTCTCTGTGAAATCATATGACTATCAGTTTTTGATTCCCTGTATGACTGGTTCATTCACGGACTTTGTAGAAGAGTACGAGCGCGACTAGTAACAAAGCATGAGCCCTGGAGGGAACCTGAGAGGCCTTCAGCAAGGGAAAACACAAGAAAGAGGGACTCGCATTCGGGTGGGGCAATCTCCTCAAACGAGGTAGGAGATAACTTCATTGAGAAGGCGCCGAGATCAATAGTACCTTCTCCGGCTTCAATGACAATGACTCCCTGGCTATCAGATTGATTGTCCGCATCGTCAGAGTAGTTTGATGCATCTATAATGGTTGGAGAAAGCATGTTCGGTGCTATGACGTTGGTAACACAGAAATGGAGACTCGCTTCGCCCTCAGTCAAGAGGTGCACGTGAGATTGCTCCTCCTTAGATGAGATCAGGCCAGCGAGCTCGACAGCGCGTCTAATTTGTTGTTGCTGTTGGCCTTCCCAACCGTTCGGATATGTGAGTACGAACTCAATGGAGTTCTCGACCGATCTCCAGACATTCAAATGGCACTCCTGAATATAAGTTCTAGCGCATTGGAAGAGGTAGCGCAGGAAGTCGGCAAGAACTTCTACTGCAGATTTGCCTTGTGGGAGAGGTTCTATACCACCACCGAATATGTGAGATGACGCCAGATGCTTGGCATGAATATGAAGTTTCCACCTGACCGAGATTAATACATAGCCAACATTTTGCCTTGACGATGTGCATACCATGCGAGCTTCACCCATCCCTCGTCTTCTGCCTGTTCAATGACATGTTCTTGTAGAGCCTCAGCACCCACGGCGCGGACGTCTCCATGCAGGTCGTAGTAGAGGATTGATGGTATTTTGGAGTCACCTCCGACATGCTCTTGCGCAGGATATCTGCAATCCCACCATAAACAAGAGACATGGTGCTTGATCTGGCTACTGACCTTGCTACTCCTCGAATCACAGGCAACTCACCTGGGGATAGAGCACACAATACGAGACTCCACTGAAAGAGGTCCCAACGTCAAATGCAAGCACTAGCTTTCGCATTGAGCCCTTGTAGGGTTCCCATGGAAGCATGATAGTAATATGAAGGCTGGCAATTCATGAGTTGGAGTTTATATGCAAACGGGCACGCTTTACATTTCAATTGTCACATACCAAGGTTGGACTCGCGTAGATCACTAGCAAGGCGTGTGAGCCTCGTGTATAGCAATTGATTGTGCCATAAAAGAGCAAACACATGTCATGCATCTCCCATGACCTGTTCTGAGTAGGGCAGATATTCCAAACCCTACGCCCAGTGTCACATACCATTCACTGTGAAATTTATCGAAGTATGATTGTGTGCATGAGCGGCTTGGGAGTTCGAAGCTTCAACCCTGTGTAGCACATGAATTCGACATACCAGCGCTTGGCATCAACTTCATGACGTCGCACGACGCACGCAGTAAGCTATTCAGCCTGGCGTGGACGACCCGTCCAAGTAAATGGTTTTAATTGTGTGGCTGAAGCATTGATTGAATAGAAATTGAATCACTAGTCGCGGCTTGAAGTCAGACTGTCCTCGGGTCGGTACTGGTGGATTGCATGTTTTGCTGGATCATGGATGACCTCTAAAGACTAAAGTTGATAACTGACTTGACACGAACTTGCCTGCCCTAAACTATTAGATGTTTCACGCGTCATGGCCTGTCTGCGCTTAGTACCGCCTTACCTGCTATTCGTGACTCAACTCCCTGCATGTATAGGCCCACTGTTTAGATACTAATGTTGTCAGGCATATTCGGATTAAATATCAGTCCTGATCCCTGTCCACCTGTGGCGTGATGAAAGTAGCACGACAAGAAGGTACGACTCAAGGGCAGGTACGGGGGCGGCAGCTACGAACTTCCGAGTGCGCAACGTCACGGGAAACAGTTCGCGGAGCAGCTGTCTGTCTTGCAAGCGAAGGGTCAGCATTTGCTGCCGGCTTGTATGTCGGAAGGGCGCATAGCATTGGATTACGTATGGTCCCAAGCGGTAGGGCACTCCGGAGACATCGACGGTACGGGATGGGCCAAGACCTCGAAACTGTCAACATGCTATTGTACAGTTAATCAAGGTAAGGGCGGCATAATGCATCAGGTGGCCAACTTCAGGCACTGAGGCACGAACGTACGAGAAAACCCATCTAAGGAGACCTTGGCTAAATCGCAAACTACAGAAAGAGGTACAGTCTAGGCGACCTGAAACGTATAAAAGACCTCCTTGCTGAGCCTTCAACTGTAGAACTCAAGCTCTTCAATCTACACTCAATCTCAACTACACTTTTCGTTCAACAACCTGAAACAATGGCACACCTCTTCATCAGAAACTTGTCCTTCCAGTCGTGAGTGTCTTTGAAATGTCACGCCCTGCATAACTTACCTGACTCACCGTCGTCTTGCAGCAACGACCTCGGCAAGGAGTCGACGCTCATGCTTACTTTCGATGCCATGGACGGTCTCTACGAGGAATTCTTCCCTGTAGTTTGGAAGTGAGTGCGTCTACACTTTTGTCTATGATGATTCTAAACCTTGTAATTTTTCAGGGTCTGCAAATTCGGGCAGTCGGGTGGGTGTTCTTGTTCTTTTACTGCCAAACTGCCAACTTACACATGGTTCCTCGTTCCAGGTCCATATAGGGCTCATGCGACCTACACAAGCCAGTAAGATTTTGGACGAGAAAGATACTCATGAAAGTCTCTTATTCAACGTACAGGCTTGCTTTCTCCAAACCCCAGGTCGTGGATGGGAACATCATCGACGCTGAGACCTGCGTTAAGATTAATGTGAGCGACTCTAATCTACTTCATGAATCCTAGCACCAATGCAAGTGATGATGCGGCAGGTCGGCGAGAAAACATTCCTGACCGAGGCCAATGAAGTCTATCATTTCTCTGTAAGTCTGGCTTTCATTGGCATTCATCTCGACAACTGACGAATATCTCGTGCAGCCCCCTCTGGCGGGATCCTCTGGTGTCCTGCAGGCTGTGAACAACACTGGGGCCATCCAGGAAATCGCAGTCGGTTTGTGATCATCATCATCATCTCCTCTTCTTGCGCCTCATTACATTCTCGCGTCCAGGCTTCATGATCAAAGGAGACTTGATGCCTCAGCCCGCACTCTATTTCAATGAGGTTGGGTATGTGATCTTCCGTCAATTTTCCTTCAGAGCGCTTACAGTACAGAACGCAGAGATGGCAGTAACGTCACGGCAAAATTCACTCCGGTCCTGCGTGCTTACATTACGTCGGACTATCAAGAAACCGCAATCATACGAGGTGCTATCGACACCCCTGCAATCTGGACGCAGGACCTCGGAGCGATTTCGGAGAGCACGACTTGGAACCTTAATCGCGACTCGGCCACTGGACACTACACGCTCGTCCAAGCTTGATTGAGGAATGGGAAATTGGTACGTCTAGAAATATGTTCTGTAAGGTCTGGATCTCAATGCTCTCCCTGTTTTCATAGCATGCTTTTCATTCATGAGGTTGCTTATCGCTCATATAATCGTTTGTAACAATTGTACTGCTTTAATTGATTTATATACAAGGAATCCATTCGGCTGCGGACGGAAAGTATAGCTCGATGTTAGTCTGATCACCTGCAGTCGAAGTGATCAAGTGAGCGTTGATGAAATGAACGCCATCTTCGGGCGGCGCAGTAGAGGTGGGAAGATCACTGCAGGCCGGCCACTACCTTCTGTCTCTAAAGGAGAGGGACATATCCATGCATTGTGAATGTCAATGATAAGTATATATACCGTGAAAGATGCAGGACGACGATAGATAACTACAGTCTACAGCCGGAACAGTCTGACAGTTCAACAACACAAAGGAGCTCACTGGGTGGAGTACATCCGTGAGTCAAATTGGGAGGGGCGGGTGTGGTGCACGCGCACATGGCAATGGCGCGATTGGGTGAGCAGAAGAGGGCTTCGGGTGGGGTGCACACATGGCGACGACACGAATTGGTTCCGCGGCATCAAACGCTCCGTGATAGATGTAGTCCATTAATTTGTGGTTTCTATCGGTTTTTGAGGACCAAGTACATAAACTGAATAACAAACATTTGGCTGCATTGATGCATACATCTCCATAATACTGACGAATGTCAGATGATAGATTACAGAAACCAGACAGAAAACAAAAAGGTATGAAGCAAAAAACGTGGCTACTATGTGGTTTCCGCCAGTTGCAATGTGATGAGGCTTACGGATGGTAGCCACGGGCTGAGCGAACAGCCAAGGGAACCGTCAGGTCAGCTTCACAGCGCATGCGAAAATGACAGGGCTGAATGCCACTGATGAGGCAGTATGAAACTCGTTCACGAACTGTCGCTACGTAAGAGCGCCGCCGCCGATGCATCGATCTAGGCTGTGGGTGAGGCTTGATGCGATAAACGATATAGCTAGTGCTATCCGACATAGCGGATCTTGATTGCACCAGCCCTGTTGCGCACTTCGAGGGCTAAACTACGCGTTAACGTTTGTGCAATATCTGTATCCTGTGGATCGAACCTTTCATTTCTTCCGCTTCCTCTCTCTGTTCGTAGTCCAGGACCAAACGTTTCAGATGTTGTTGCTCGACCTTGTCTTGAAGTTGTGCAGATCGTGTGTGTACGGCAAGCGCCGATTCAGCTGGTACAAGAAGATGACGACCCTGCCATTCCATCATCGATGAGGACAGAATAGTGAGGCTCAAGACAAAAATGCGCACCTGCTGCCTACCGCCGCGTTTAGTAATGACAGTGAACTGCATCACAGCGTTACTGTCTGGGTTGTCGCCGCCAGCATCGACATCACCCTCATCAGCCCGCTTCTTGCGCAAGTTAGGGGCGAGAACGGCAGAATCCCACCAAGCTGCCTTCTTGTCGACCTTTCTAGATTCGGCGGAGGAATCTGTGATGATCTTAGCGAGCTCCTTCTCAAATTCTGCTTCTGCTTCCTCAGATGGTCCGAGATGTTCCTGAGTGGATAGGACGATAACAGGGTCAGGAGACGGCGTTCGTTCTTCGTTCTAGGAGGCATAGTCAAACCCTGATTATTGCGCAGATGGGGCTCAGCCAAGCTATCGCTTACCGAAGAATCCTGACCGGTCGTATCATCATCCTCTTCGTCTTGTTGTTGAGGCCGTTCACCTTCTCCGTCGCTGTCTTCGCCGCTGTCGTCACCAGTTGACACTTAATTTAAACTGTGAGTTGAGTTGCCCATAACAATAAATGGCAAACAGGCGTACAACCAGCGTTCTGCAAAGCAGCATTGAACATCTCGTCAACAGCTACGGCGGCCTCCTCTATTGTCTTATACATCGTCATCTTGGGTCGGATGGCCTGCAAGCAAATTGAGATCAAGGGTACTATCCAAAGCAGACCCACTTGCCTCGATTGAATCTGAGAGCATGAAGTCGACATCCATGGGCAGATCTTCCTTGCATAAAACATAGTACTGCAGGACCATGATATAAGCATCGTCACAAATAAGATGTCGCGGAACTTTTACCTGGAAGAAAACAAGGAAATTATCAAGTTTCCGCTTCTGGGTCCCTCGGTCGAAGCACATGCCAACAGTGTCGAGCAGAACACAAACGAGACGAACGCGGAAAAAATCGTTAGGCATATCCACTGGGCAAGGCTGACGGGGCAATGGATGTCCTTCAGCTGTGAAAGAGTTAGTTGAAGCACGCGAGTCGTGTCATGCACTGACGATGTCCGAACGTAACCAGCGACCACAATGTATCGAACACCAGAATTGACCCCAACAGCCGATAGATATAGAGTTCCCCCAGATATTTTATGGCGGCCACACGGCGTTGATTCGTGCTATAGACGTTCTGTTCCAAACCTCTTCGAATGTCTTCGAGAACTTGGTCCACAACCGATATTGCGAAAGCAGGGTGATAACGTTGGAGGTCGTATGTCAGCATGGCCAACAAATTGATGTTGCTATATTTGATTTTCCAAGGTTTGGTGAAAACTTTATGCAGAGCGCGCTGAACAATTGGATCATCCCAATCAAGCTTGCGAAGGAGCTTAAGGACCTTGTCGATGGTCTTCTTAGCTAGAACGTCGTATATAAGATGGCGGATGAAAAGTTCCAAAGGAGTGCGCTCCTTCAGTTGTCTCGGAGTTCGTTCCGGTGGGTTACACTGCATCATTTGCGTGAATAAAATAGTTCCGTCAAGTACAATGAACTAACCTGATAATACGCGTTTTCAAGTAGAAGAATCTGTCTTTGATCGAAGTGCTGCATACTCTGCTTACGCCTCATGAGCTCAAGCTGCAACAAGAGCATTAGTGATTGTAAGCTTGTATACATTATGCACTGACCATAGTACCAAATCTCTCCCTAGTTTCGTCGCTGCGCAGTAAAAAGCGACCACATCCTTCAAGGAGCATCGAGATGTTTTCGACATTTGTTCCAGAAAATTCGTCCAAGCATACTTTGAACATGTGGAGGATGAGATGAGAAGGCACGACGCGAAACTTCGTCAAGTTGGACAGATATAACATGTTCTTTCCATATTAATTAGCATAGGGAGATAGAGTGAGCAGATTATTGCTTTACCTTCAACCGAACCTCGGAAAGTTCTTTCACCACATTTTTCTTTCGTTGCAAATAGCGAAATTCTTCATCAAGCTTGAAAAAACAGCTGTGACATTGGACCTTATCGAGCTGAGATGAAGCTCACCAATGCCACAAGCTCGGTACCAATGTCCGGCATGTATCTGTTCAAAGTTGCCACAAACCTTGCATAATGAGGAAGCAAGTCGGTTCGATTCTTTGGCACAGCGCCCAAGAACTACGGAGCTGTCAGTCAATCCGGTGCGGGAACAGGCCTAGCTGCTAACCTTGATAAGTCGCTTCCTAGCCGCCTTGGAGTTCAAAAACGCAAAATCGATTGCAGCTTGGTCAATCATAGCACGATTAGTTGCGTCGGGGAGGCGTGCAAGCAAAGAAGTTAGCAACTGCGATGGTCCCTGGGGAGCGAGCTGAGGAGACAATGGGGGACTTGGAGCCTTGGTCGGAGACATCGGCGTCGGTGTGATTGTACTAAATAGTATAAGTGATCCTGCAATTTTGAACTAACTGATAGACAGACACACCCATCGGGTTCTTCCTCGCGCATCTCAACTTCGGCGGTAGCGTCTTTTCTTTCATTTAATCGATCACTGTCCAGTTTCAGGCCCTCCAATTCCTCTTCTAATTTCTTTGCTTCAGCATCTGCTTTCTCCTTTTCCGCCTTTTCTCTCTCTTCCGTCACCTCTTTATCTTCTTTCTCATCGCTCTCGATGCCCAAAACTGACTTTGGCACGAAGTCCTTTAGGTCCTGGATGTCCTCAAAGAAGCGACGCTCTTCCTCGTCCTCCCATTTACCCCCAGAATGTGCAAGGGGGTCTTCTTCATCGCCCGAGACAGCATTTGCTCCAATTTGGATGGAATCCGACTTCTGGGATGCCGTAGGCAACGAAGGCATAGGCAGGTACAGTAGTTCCGAGAGTCTGAGAACAGGTACATCAATAAAGATGACCGCTGGAAGATTAGATTCAAACCGACGTTTGGCAGCTCGCAAGTAGCTTCTCGTAGCCTTTTGTCATCTTCTCATATGCTTGTTGCCTATCCTCAAAGATCTCCCCAGACCGGATATATGCTTCATGATTCCTACGATCTTGATCTTGTAGACGCTGCGAAATGGAGGATTAATTTTTCTGGAGAAACCTCCGTATGTTTTTATATATACCTTGTGCTCTATGGTGAGTTTCTTGGAAACGCTGTCAAAATAACCTTCGCACATGCGCTTGAATCGATCACGAATGTCTTGTTCAACAAGTTCCTCGCTCTCCTGCAAGAGCGTCGGAAACTCTCCTTGAGTGGCGTTCGTAGTCGCTGAAGACAATGTTCCAGGTTCTGCTTCAGCAGATATCTGTTTGCTCTGAGGAGGCGTCAGGCCCAAATAGGGTCTTGAGTATGACTTCAGAAATATGGAAAGAAGGGGTAGAGATGACAGCGTTGGATCATTAGACAACTTGATAAGTGTCAGTTATGCCCTGAGCGGTAGTTCATGTAGAGCCTACCAATTCCCTCAATACTTTCATTATCCATTCGCCGCCACTTCGTTTCTGCCCATCAGTAATGATTCCGACCAATGCGAGCTCCGAACAGACACGGAGAAGGGGACGCTGTCGAGAAACTCGAGCAGAATCCTCCTTCTCCCGCTGTTCAGGAGGTAGCGCAGAGAGGGCTGCACGAGAAGGGGCTCCAAGTGCGGTAGACAAGGATGAAATGAGGGGATGAGTAAATGCTGTGGGGAAGCGTCTATGGAGAGCTGAAATGACCTGCAATTGTTAAGCGGTCAATATATGAGGCGCTCATTAACGTTCCTTCTTACCTCAACAGAACTCCAAACATCCTTCTCCGTCTTGCATTTCGCAATGCCTTCTAATGTGGCCCCAACTATCTCGTCGATGTACTTTTCCAGTGACAACGAGTCAATGTCCTTGAGGATTTGGTCACGATGATCAGTACCAAGAGACTGGCGCATGCGCTTGATCAACCCAGTGTGACGCTTCAAGGAGGAGTCCAGCCTGGACAACTCTACTGTTGTTTACAAAATCATAATTAGATGCCTTCGGTTATGAACGAGTGCCATGACTCACCCTGGACGTCCATGGCAGCGTTCAGCTCCCTAAGCTTTACACGCTTAGCATGGCGTGCCTTCTCTTCGTCGACTTTAAGTAGTGCTGAATCCATTACTTGCCAGGGAGGGATCTACTGTCAAGTGCGAACAAAGTGCAGTACTTGAGTGGAAGCAGCAACGAACTCCTGATTGCCTTTTTGAGGACTGAGTGCTTCTCATTGGCTGGTTGTGCTTATGGCTAGACTACATCGAGGTCGAGTCAGTGCTAGTGAACACCTACTACTTCTTGGTCCACGGCGGCCACGATGTGCTCGTAATTATGATATCCAAAAAACGTTATAGAGGTATCAGCTTCTTTGCTGTAGCCTCCAACGAACTTTATGGAGACCTAATAATTAAGGTCATGCCGCGGTACCTCTAAATGTCGCATTGAATTAATTGAGGTGCTAGTGGCGGCCGCAGGCTATGTCAAGGACTTAAAGCGCACCGTGATAATGCTCAAAAAATCACTAGTGCCCAATTTTTGACTCGAAGCGTCTGCCGCGCGGCCCAATAAAGTACTTGTGCCCAACCTGAACGTTCATCACGCTGAGGCGCCCCGCCAACACCAGATAATCAACTTCATTCACTGCCTTTTCCCTGCAAATGCATGGCAATCACGATACATGACATTGGAGACTCTGAATCAACAGCTATATGATGAAAGCTACGTGAAATACAATGCAACGAAAACAACAGCGATGGCTGGCATAAATAGTGCAACGAAAAGGATATGAACGAGACATGAGAGAGGAGTGAGTGAGATGGAATAACTGACGCGGGGAAACAACAAATAGCGTTAAAGCATAAAATAACTCGGGGGATATCGGTACAACACGTAATTGCGTGGATGGATGAGATTGCGATGGGATGCATTGGGACGGCGTAAAGATAGCGTACGACATGACTCTAAAAGATTTCATCGCGCCCTGGCCCCCCCAGCATGAGGTCACCAGTTACCTCCGACGGGGGCGAGAAGGTCAATGAAGGTAGATAATACCCTGTCGCGGTCTTAGCCAGATCGCGTGGCATCCTCAGCCTCAGCTCCGAGAAGGGAGGGGAAAGGAATACTGTCAGTACCACGTCGACGTCGTCTGTCCTCACCAGAAACACGGGTTGGTGGGTGCCGCGAGCTAGGATTGCCAGCGGTACCAGCATTGAGATACCTGTAGTGACCTGCACCGGTGTTGACACCAGGAGGGTACAGCGTTCCACGATTGTACGAGCTACGCTCCTTCCTCCGAATATGTGTGGGCTTGGGGAACTCCTCTGGAAGTCCCTGGTTCGGCCCGGGGTCGGAGAAGAATATCTTCGGACGCCATTCCTCACGTTCATCCATAATGCAGGAGTTCTTAAATTTCTCCACGAGGGCTTCTTTTCCCCTATCGTAAAACTCAACTTGGTAGTGTCAAAGAAAGCGGAACGAGACGTACTGATAGTTCGCATAACTCATCTGAAGCACCTTCTCGCTCGAATATATGTTCCTGGATGATAAGGTCAACACATGCCATTCACCGCATAATACACGTCTTACCACTTCTCATTCAGGCGCGCCTTCGCGAAACGTAACAAATCCTGCACAGATATGAAATTGACGAAAGCATAGCCAACGTTGCATCCTGCACCCACTGCATCAGTATCCACTGAAACTGTTAAGTGCAAAGGTCATACCATTCTGGAAATCCATCCTCAGGTACAGAAAATCAATTCTCCGAGGACACACTTTGTTGATGTACGTGATAAGTTCCTTGTCCGTCATTTTGTTCGGAATATTTTTGACCATTACGGTGGTCCGCGTATCGACGCCGAGCTCGATCTTCTTGATGTCCAATTGATTACCCTCGGGCGGAGCGCGAGATGAGGAATGGGCCAGCGACGGTGGACGCGTGGCAACAGTGCCTGGCTGGAGCGGAGCGGAAGATGCAACATATGGGAAGGGATATTCCGCTACAGGGTGCGATGGCTGCGGATAATAATGTGAGGACGTGTACATGTTCCATGGTTCTAGAACGCTGTGCGACTGGAAAGTCACCCAACCACCGCTCATGGCATCCCAATATACGGGAGGAGATGACATGGGAGATTGAGGAGGAGCAGGGTGCATCGCCATAGTAATAGGGTTTGGGACTGGAGGTGATGTTACCCAAGGTGGCTGTATTTGGTTCACATCGAATGGAGCGCCATGATAATACTCCGTCGTATAATACGTCGCCAGATGCGGCGCCGTGCCCGTCGCTGCTTGACTTAAGCCGGAAGTATCACCGACTTCTGGCTCGTGATCATACATGCTATGCTTCCGCTGATCTGCATCAAATAGTTTCTGATGAGAATGACCGCGAGTAGAATCGAATAGTAGGTGATTGGAGCTGCGCCTGCCGTACTGTCCTTGAGCGACGGAGTTGTCAATGATATTGATGTCAGTGGATTCACCGCGGCTATGCGAATGATGGGCGGGGTGAATGTCGTGAGGGCCTGCTGTGGACCTCCTTCTGTCTTTCAACGCCTGACTACCAGCGGTATTGTCACGGGAATCGAAAACAGGATGCTCGCGATCTGGGTAATGCCCACTTGCACCGACGTCATTCAAGACGGGAAACGGAATTGCAGCTGGGCTAGATGTGGCTTGTGACTGCGATAAATATGTAGTTGCCGTGGGTGTCTTCGGCTCCGCGGCATGTTCGCCCCCGATTTCGCATTCTCTGCTAAATGACGAGGCTTCCTTCTGAGCTTCTGCGGAATGATCGCGTAAGGATGCCCTGGTGAAAAGACGAAGTTTCATGCTATCCACGACACGTCCGTCCAGCTCTTCCCAAGCTGCATCCGCATCTCGGACATCGAAATATTCCACTAGAAAGATCTAGGTCGTTTAAAAGGTTAATGATTTGTCCACAACGGAAATATGACGTCGGAAACTGAGTGGTCGAAAGAGAAGCCCGTGCAGTAGTTGGCCAGAAGTGCACGTTACGGGTTAATAGCAGGAAGTGGATAACGGAACGCAAACAAGGATGGGCAAAAGATATGAGACTTGCCTGAGTAGAGCTCTCGATATCTTCGTTGATGCAGTTGAAGGCCTTGACGTCCCCATATTTTTCCAATACACTCCTGATTTTGACTGGAATGACAAAATGCCTCCGGGTCCGAGAAGCAGAGAACTCGGGAGTGGGCGAAGTATCATTAACAGATATGCAGAAGGCGCCCTCAGTCTGTGTCATAAAGACAGGAGACAAGGTGCCGAGAAGCTTACCGCAAGCGTTATATTAGCAAAATGTGGACGTCAATAACGAGATAGCCTTACCTCTGCACAATGGCCAGTTTCCGCAAGACAGCATGTTAATGTCTCTTGCCAAGCAACAGTAGCTTGCGCACTCGGGATGGATTTACCATCATCTTGCATTCGTTTAGACGTCCTTGACTCGATGATACGTTTAGCGCGTTCAGCATCGCGTACATCATAAAACGCGACAATAAAATCCCGATTTTCCGGACTTCTGCGGAAAATGTTTTGGATCGGTTTTGACGGAAAGCGACGCATAGAACGCGCCCTGGG
Organism: Suillus luteus UH-Slu-Lm8-n1; assembly: GCA_000827255.1. NCBI lineage: Eukaryota > Fungi > Basidiomycota > Agaricomycetes > Boletales > Suillaceae > Suillus > Suillus luteus. The sequence goes on from KN835284.1 coordinate 17,661, forward strand.
GCTAGTGATGCTGGGAGATGAAAGACTCTTGAAGTATTGAGCAACAACATCCTCGGATAGATCACTGGGTGCATTTCCGATCTGCATCAGACTTAGCATGGCTCTGAACAGGTCTAAAAAAATTCTTACGATCAAAAACCTGCTGTGCTGATTGCTTTCGGGACCAGAATCAGCAAGGCTAAGACCCTTGAGATCAACAATGGGGATGTTGGGATCTGAGGAATCATGATCGGTACTATCACTCTGAAGGGATGAGGATGGCGTAAGAGGTGGGGTGAGGTAATGACTTTTTGCGGTAGGCTTCCTGGAATAAGACTTTGAATGGCTGGCATCCTTGCCAGTAGAGGGATGCGGGGGTATTGGAGAAGCCGAATTACGCAAGTTCGATGATTGCGGGGGAGGCACGTGGCGAGATGTGACCATCTCTCGCGGACTTGGGCTATAGCAAGGGGTGAGTGATATCGAACTAATGATGCCCGGCTTAGGAAAGCCCTTGGCTCACCGTAAATTGGGAAGGGAAGGGGATGGCTGGAGTCGCGGGGGTCTAGTCGAGCACTCTCTTGTAGTGCGCTCGAAGAGAGACATGGTGGAGGTGGTGAGAAGGAGTGGAAAGGTTGTTTTCGTGTGGAGATAGACGTTTATAAGAAATGTGAATGAGAAGCTGATTGAAAAGGAAGAATCGGAGAAAGGAGAGCCTGAAAGACGAAATTGATATAATGACTTGCTCAGATTGACGTACAGAGAATCATTATAAGACGTCGAAGGGAGAAGGCTCGTGGAGTCGCCGTGAAGCTCACGCGGGAGATGATGAAAAAAAAATTAAGGAAGCGCTTGACCAGACCTGGTCAGACCGCGTAGACCACGGGGAATTGAAAGCGCTGCAGCGTTACAACGTTGCAAGCCTTGTATTTGAAGGAATAGCAAAACAGCAATAACGAAAAGCCACAAGAAGAGAAAGTGGAAAGCAGGGTAAAGAGTTTCCAGGAGGGCACAGCAAATGAGATGGAACAATCACCAAAATTGCAAAATAGCCCTCTACGGGAGAAGGCGTGAATAAAGATCCTCCAGCGACCGAAGCTCGTCAGGACAACAAATCAAGAAGAGATATGACAGACGATCCACTGCGACGCATTTCCTTCTTAGATTTAAAAAGCTTGAGCGCTTTTTGGATGCCCCCGAGCTCGAATTCGATGAGCAAATAATCGATTAGATCGTGGATTAAGCTTGGTGAGCCGTGGAATGACCCAAGTGTGGAAGAAACAACTGTTTACTGCAAATCGTGTGACTTTTCATTAGGACTTCCTGTGGCCAGGCCACTTACGATAAAAGGTACCTTCATGTACGATACCCTCCGGAGACTTGGTTATTCCAGACAAACCCTTGAATCATCATAATTGATCAGGAAGGCGATCCTCTTCAATCACCCCCATCGGACAGTGCGCGATGTCGCGGCAAGTTTAGTTTCAAGTTGAGTTGCGCCGACCTACACGTTTCAAGTCCTCGTGTTCAGTAGTCCAAGCAAATGCTATTATTCCATGTTCCACGGGTGGGGCGGCCGATTGACTCCCACGAGAAGCTTTTTGGGCTTAATACCAAAAACCTATAGGTTACCGTTGGAGCGCCAGTGACAGGGAACTGCACCATGAATCCGAGAACACGGCTACAGAACTTGCTCCAGGGAAACGTACAAGTAGTACAACAAGTCATCGGTCAATTGTCGACAGCGAGATCAAGATTTCCATCGCAGGCAAAGCTTCGCGCCCATTGTGATCCGAGACCTGTGCTCCACGTTTGACTGGGCCCGTTCAACGTTCAGCCCTTGGGAAATACAATGTTAGTGAGGATTTTCAACGCGACACAGAATGGTGCACGTACATCTAGTTCTCAGTTCTTCGTGCTACCAACGTTTAATAACGTTGTTCGGACTTGCGAGCGGAATCCCGATTTCACACTGAGCTTGTCTGAGCTCTTTCTGAGTTCAGAACATTTCACAAAACCAGACTGCTTAGCAAACACGTTCAATCACTTTTCCTCCCGTAAATGTAAATTTTGTAAGGGCCTCTGTGAGTCACCTCACCGTTGTCCATGGTCCACAGACAACTCTGACATACGCATCTAGCGCGCAACCCCTTCTGTTTCACTTGCACCTCATTGGCGACGGGGTCCCTTAACTTACTCGCTCACCTCCGATTTGCGCAATCGGCATTTCCCTGTTATTAATCTTCCACCTCTCGGGCGTAAATCAAATCAACGTGTTCTAACGGTATGCGGATGGCTAGCGAACACCGATACGATTGCGTCAGTTCATGCGAGCTTCGCGATATCCACGAATAGTGTGGTCCCTTGTGGGCGTCCAGGTAGCTGTGCCTACATGCACACATCAGATGATCCACTCCTACGCACTAGATTCTTACATCACATGCAGATCTTGGCAGACTTCCTTGTTCTTTGAACCATCAATACATCATCTTTGCGTACCTGGGATGGGGGTTTCTGATAAGGTTTCTTGACGGATCAAGTCCATTGTACATTGAAACATTTGTCTCTGGTATCAAGCTAGCACTAGCTCCAGTGCATAGAGTCCAAGATTGATGAGAAATAGATGTGATGATGAGCGCACACGATGCTGCGGATCAACCATGTCGAGAGTTTGATCAAATGACTTTAGAAGACGTCCTATGGATAGCATATGCAGTGATATCAGATGGGATGACTTCTCGTCCACCTTGTGCCAAACTTCTCGAAGCAACTTTGTCTTCCGGGCCCGGACCGATTCTGGGAAATATTTTACCACGCCAATTCTCTCAGAGCTCTCTACGCCGCCGCGTTTGACTAGTGACTTGGCACAGACCTTGAACAGCACTACCGCGCTTCTTCTGATCGTACCTTTACCATCTAGACCTTGAGCGACTACCTCGAGATGCCACTCTACCAAATTTTTTGCATTGCCAGTCATTTCAGGGAATACGTGAGTCGCATTCTACATTTAGTTGGAATCTACATCTCATGACTGTGAGATAGAAACACATAAAAGACCTAGTGACCATGTCTGCGATGCATGTGATGAACGAAGGCGGTGTGGTGCGAAATATCCAGTTCGATGGAACAAAGACCCTTCCAGAACGAATGCGCCGCCATAAACAATACTACACCATTGGAGAGTGAGTCTCGGCCTCCTTATGTAGAGCTCATCATGACCTTACCGTTTGACTAGCTATTGGAAAATGGATTTTGACACCTCGCCTCGCACGCTACGTACTTTGGCTGGAATCATGCGCCGAGACCATCGTGTCATAAGATGGACAATGTTGAAGTTGGGCGAGAAGGCAGAAGATGTGGTCACTTCACCCGAGCAGACGGTGGAGCGCCAATCAACAACACCATCAATCAATAGCCCTTTTTGGCTCTAGTGACCCGCTTCTGATATCTTATTTGCGCTCTGCTCTAGAACATTGTGTAGAGTCGATTTCGTGTTACTGAAGACTCTGATCCAGCCAACGGCGGACAAGCTCTCAAGTCGTTTGTCGTTCTACCCACTTCACCACCCCCCACAGGTCATCCACTATGTGTACACCTTCGAGATTTTCACCCTCTTCTTTGCGTTCACCGTCACCTTCTGGCCCGGCCCTGCGCAACAGCAGGGCATGCATTCCAGCAGCCCGAGCGCCACGATAATCACTAAAATAAATGCGCAATGACGTGACTTCATGAACGTTAGGTCATACCTCTCAAGTTCATCTCCTATGTGAACGCCGTCCTGCACCTTCATCGGGACTGACCCGCTCTTCATGCTGAGCGCAAGTGCAAGTTGGAATATTTTGGCATCTGGTTTCTCTACCCCCACAGCCTCGCTGAGAATAACTGAATCGAGGTACGGAGCAATTTCAAGATCCTTCAATACAGATACTGCATGGCAAGTGAGTCAACGCGGAAATGAAGCTTCCAAAAGAATTACGCATGCGTGTGTCCGTGTTGCTGATCAGCGCTGTGCGAATATTCATTTGATGCAAGCGTCTCACTACGTAGCATGGCGAAGCATAGCCATGAGCACGAGCTATCGAAGAGGGGTCCAAGTATGTACATACGTACAGGGAGGGAGTCGTGGAAGAGTTTGTAGCCCTGTCGAGAACTGAATCTTTCCATAAGACTAGGGACGATTTGCGGCAATGAAGAATATACGGCTAGAAAGTGGTCATTAGACTTCCACGGGGATGTTGACTGGACATAGAACCTTGTGGGTTGGCACCTGCTCCGATGGCTGTCCGTTTGATGACTTCAGACCACCATCCTTCAGCGCCAGAATCCCCCTGATACACGGGGTTTTTCTTTTGTACCTGTGTCAGCGCTGAAGGATATGAGGTCAAGGGCCTGCCTGGTAGAAGGTTCTTTACATACCGACTTTAAAAGACTGTTTGAGCAGCCCTGGCTCGAGGACGCCAAGATATGGTGCAAATATTTGTGAATACTGGACGTAAATTGGTAACCTAGGCGTTACCAGCGTATGCAAGGCATCAAATGTCACCAGCCTGATGGTCATCTCGCTGTCGTAGTTTTAGTAGAACTAAACATACAGCAATGAATTTTAGAGTGATCAGAGAAACAGAATTAGCTTTTATGGGTGGGTGTGTCAGTGTGGGAGGCACCAAAGCAGCACTGCCGCCTACAGGTGTAGTGCAATTGGCTGGGAACGCTTACTATGGCTTAGGGCAATTCTCCGTTGTCTCCTCCACGATTTTGAACTCCCTTAAATCCTCAAGACTCTCAATCTCCGGCCTGACTGGAGTATACATCAAGTTGTTATTGGGGCAAAGCTGACTCTGAGACGGAGTGTTTGTGTTCTGATAAATCGCCACGAGTCGCATTCAGGTTTCATTGCTCATCCAGCATTTGACACGCAGCAGGCGTCAACATCGAGGCACTACCCTGTTCCTTTTGCTCCCCAACGCTCATCATGTCAGAGGCGCTTGCCATCGACGCTCAGTCTCTAAGACGAACCCAGTCGACTGGCGATATCCACCCGCCGCCCAGAGCCCGCCTTTCAACGTCACATCATCGCTCCGAACAGGACGGGAGAAATTTCAACGTTGCTTCGTCACCAATAGCGGAAGGTACCGCCGAAGAGTGAGTAGTTTGCTGTTCAGCACAAAAGTCCCTTTGATCGATGTTCATCTATGCTGTAGTACTACTCCCCGCATTCCCTGGTTTACGCCCAACACCACGACCCCTACAGGGCAACAACAAAGTAGAAGATCCTCTTCCGCTTCTCAAGTACGCCTTTCCTTAATCCAAAGATTCAAAGCGTTCTTTGGGATCGGTCCTGATGCATCAAGAACACGTAAAGCTCTTGTATCAGTTGTGTGGTCGTTGGCATATGGTTTCTTCCAAGTCTGTCGACTTTCTCCCACTCAAGTGCTGCACTGAATTATCCTGTTCAGGTTGCGGCCATCATCGCCGTTCTAGTTATAGCATCTGTTGTTAACAGCCCGACGAGTGAAAATGTCCATCAGATCAATGCTTGTGGGCGGCCGCTCGTTGCCTGGAATTGCATTTGGATAGTGAAAGTTTGCTTGTCGTCCACCCTGGCGTATTGGAATTTTATTAGAATCTGCAAGGCGTGAGTCGTATGGATTCTATCTATTCGGTGCCTGATAACACGGAAATAGGGAGCGTACAGGGAGACCAAGTGATGCTGAGTCTGGCGATCGTTCCCGAACCTCCACTGATGGGGGACCTCGTCGTAACGATCCTCCGAGTCGTCGTCGACAGGGAGGTCATCATAGAAGGGCCAGGAACGCAAATTCGGGTGGTGCTCCAAATCAAGAAGAGCCATCTCCACCATATTCTTATCTTTACGCACGGTATGCATCATCTTCTTTTGCAAATCTGTGAGCATGAGAATAATCTTTATGTCAGATTGTCGCTCCTTTCATCTATGCTTACTCTGACATGGTTCCTAACTGCACACATTCTGGAATACACATCCGTTGACTCATGTCGACTTTCTTCGCCTCTCGTTTGGTGGCTTACTTTTGGGATTTTGTGCACAATGTATTTCCTGGTTCTCGAGGTCTTGGTTTTCGGTTTTCTTGTTTTCATGGTTTTGCCTTTCATTATGGTGAGTCTAGCTCTGCTCCGTCCCGTCCACGTACCGATAGGCATCCCTGTGCAGCTTTTCTACAGTATTATCCTACTATGCCTGGGTCGGCACCCACTCCAGAACCCTCACTATATCAAGCCCGAAATCGAAAAGTTGCCCAAAGCCATTGTCGAACGTATCCCTCTAGTCATCTATATCCCTCCTCCACCAGAAGACGATGGAAAGGCACAACCGATTTCGCTGCCAAAGCCTGTGCATAGCTATCCACCTAAAGCACCAGCTTCGCGGACGCCGAGGAGACGATTTGCATTCTTTCATCGTAGATCCAATAAATCTGAACCAGGTGTTGAGACTCGCGACGGCAAGCAGAGCGCGAAGTCGGAGGTCAAAGATCCTGAAACTTGGGAAGATAACTGGGAGCAATGTCAGTATCCCTTTGTCCGATTGGAGGGCAACCGAGCTGCTTGCGCCATCTGTTTGATGGACTTTGAGGAGCCGAAGCGACTTTCTAGTGCTATGGAGTCAAGCACGACAGAGAAGAGTGAAGAACAAACTGTGGTTTCGCCCGCCGAGGACGACCCGCCCCGCCAGCGTGAGGAGGAAGTTGAGATACCGGTGGAGCGCATTACTGAAGAAGAAAGAGATGGCCTTCCTCGCCTTGAAGATGCGGGGGTCGGTCCGCAGCCTCTTCGACTGCTTGCTTGCGGTCACGTCTTCCATGTGCGCCTATTCGCTATTACCTCACATTTTTCGTAACTAACTAGTCATCATCACAGAAAACATGCATCGACCCTTGGTTAACTGACGTATCTGGCCGATGTCCGGTTTGTCAGCGACCAGTCGAGTTGGATGACATGGAACCCAAGAAATCCGGGCGGAGACGTCGCTCATGACCGTATATTCGGTTTACCCCGAATTTAAGTGGTTTTGGTTTGTGAATGATGAACGTTGACTACTACTGTAGGGACCGATGTATATCATACATTGCAATATTGCATATTCATTGAACAATTTTCCTTTGAGCTTGCATAGGCTTCCGGGTAAACAATTAAATTATTAAACATTGTGCCGAGAGTTGCTTGCGTCAGCTGACAAATTTCCCATGACAAATTCCAATTACCATCCGATGTCATACTTTGGTCAAACGTCCGACGTCGTGAACATTTAAATGGTTTCTTCGCAGCTTCCAATGATGCACAATTAATTCCCTTCAACAACATGTCTGACTCCTTAGAGCACTCATTTCAAGAACACGCGACAGAAAAATCAGAGCCTGACACTGCTTCACATCATCACACGACAGTGCCCATCAAAACCCCTGTTGTACCCGACACCGAGGACAAACCATTCTCACATGGTCTTTTCGACAAGGACCCAGCAACAACTGCTGCAAGAAAAGGCTGGTTCAAGATCAGCATCTTTGGTGTAGCAGCCATTTTCGTTATGATTTGGGGCGTTCTGCCCATCTATTGGGCTGCTATTGGTCGGTCATCCAATAATATTCACAACCTATCTGGATATGTGGTGGTAAGACTTCTTTTCATCACGATTCGGCTCTTGCTGATCAGTGTGTATCTGTAGGACTTTGATGGAGGTGAAATTGGGCAAGCAGTAACGCAGGCTTTTAAGAACATATCTAGTCCACAACAAATGTCCTGGCTGATATTGGACGCATCGCAATTTCCTGGTGGGCCAGATGATGTGGCTCAGGCTCTTCTTGATCATAGATGCTGGGCAGCTGTGACTAGTGCGTACATCCAATTTCAGTCCGTCATCCCATTACTAATTGAGAACTAGTCAATCCCCAGGCTTCAGCTAACTTGAACGCGTCGATCAACACAGCTAATGGATCGTATAACACATCCCAAGCCGTGAGCGCATACATAACCAGTGGTCGCAATGAGAATGTATAGTTAGTTATTTCCTCCCTTGCGTTTGTTCCACATCTCATTGCATCATGTTTACAGTCGAGGCGCCATCAGCCCACAAGCAAGTCACTGATTCTAGGCATTCCAACTAAGTCACTAACAAGTAATTTGCTTCAATAGGTCAGCTCAATACTGACAGCCATATCACATGCATTCTCGCTCTCCTCTGCCCAACGTCTAGCGTCGAGGTCAGATATCTCGACACTCATGCAAACTGCTCCTCTACTGGTGGTTCAACCAATGGGTTTCACCATCAATGATATAAGACCGTTCAATGTCCCTGTGTACGCACTTTGGTTCGTGATGCTTGTTACTTCAAGTTGACTGGTTATACAGGGCCTCCGCGGTTGACTACGTTGGACTTATTTACCTCGTGATTTTGGCGGTACGTTCACGACTTTGTTAATGGGAATTTTTCTGACACTCTTATTTCTAGTTCGTGTTGACGGTGCGACATTTACGATGGCTCCAGACAATGTTAACTAATATTGCGTGATGATTAGAACCAGCTTTTGGCGGCTCGCGTTGAATCTGGCCTTGACAAGCGTTTGAGATTGCGCCCTCTCATCCTTCTTCGCTTGCTGTGGCCGGTCACTCTCTACTTCTTTGTCTCCGTATGGGTTCTTGTTCGTTTCTTGACAATCGACTAATGTGTGGCATTTATAGTTGATGTATTCTCTGTTAAGTCTGGCGTTCGGTGTGCCATTTGGCAGGAAGTGAGTGTCATCTCTTGGTGCTAGAATTGCAACCTGATCATTGGTTTGTCAAAGATTTGGGCATGCAGGCTTCATCATCTACTGGATGATGTCGTGGTGTAGTATGTCAGCCTTGTAAGTCGTCAACAATAATGAGGAAATCCACATACTCACCAGTAATCAGGGGCCTCGCTCTCGAATCCATGATCACCATCCTCACCATAAAATTCATTCCGATATTCCTTATTCTGTGGATTATTTGTCCGTCCTTTCTCTCTCCCGTCCCGACGCTCTTCACTGACTCGTGCCGGATGGTACAGCTAATGTATCTGTAGCATTTTATCCGATAGAAGTGCTGCCGGCCGTCTTTCGCTATGGTTTTGCGATGCCATTCTACAATGTTTCAAGCACAGTCCGGACGCTTCTTTTTGACACCAAGAACCAGAGTATGTATCCTCAACCTATCAATGTTGAACATGTCTGTTAAACTTATCACTCAGTTGGGCTAAATTTCGGTGTCCAATTCTCGTGGATTCTAATATCTTGTATCACCCTCCCAATATTTCAATGGGTGGTCAGACGACGTCAAATAAAGGCTTGGGAAGCATCACAAAGAGCTGCGCGAGAGAAGGCATAAGCACCTTGCTGGACAGGGGGTGAACACTTGGTGCACACTAGTCCCGTCGTGGGCTAGCACTGTATAGTAAACTCATATATCCGTGAATACGTACCCTACTACACTAATTATAGCACTCGCACTAGCATACTGCAGAGTTTGGAGATACCATTGAAATCGAGTTGGGTTTCCGTCTTTTACTCAGGCTTATATCAATAGCATTCATAAAGTACAAGGTCGTCTAATAGTAGCCTAACCAGCTGTGAGCGGGTGAGAATAATAATAATATATCAGCCTCGAGAGCGTCCTGCCCTTCCTAGGTAGATAGTGCAAGACTAACCTGACTGCGTGATTGGTTGGCCCTCTCCAAGTCTGCTTAGACTTTGATCTGCGCTCAGTTTTTGCGAAAATACGTATACATCATGTAGACAAACATGGAAGCAATGTCTTTGACTTGCATTGATGCTCCATCATGCTGTAGTGCTCAAACGGCTGTCCAAGGCGAGCAATCAATCCATTAATCGCAACGCTCGAGAGAAATCCTGTTCTGTTACACACAATAATCAATCGGCGTGGACTTTGCGAGTGCTTTAAAGCTGCTGACTCCCTCAGAAATAGTGCCACCTCCCAGCGTTGAAAGCGTCGTACTTTGTGCAACCAGAAATTGAGGTTTTATATCTGAATCATATCGGTTGGAACAGCGTACGCTCAGTCGGCCCTGTGTGATTACCATCTTCGCAGCAACGTCGCAGACTGCAATCAGAGTCCGATAGACATCGTACAAAGCAGCGCACGCCGCTGAAATGCTTGCCATTCAAGTCGTTGATATAGCATGGACAGGGAGTGGGTAGGACATGTCATGGTCAAAGGGACTGGCGGGCGGCGATAGATGTTCTTATGTTTCAACGGTAGACTTTGCGACAGTGAGCACTAGATTTTGAGGCCTCGAACATCCATCAGCCGAGTTGTCGCCGTTGGCCGCGGATTGAACAACAAGTTGACTGCCGTCGGTGAATTTGCCAAACCAGCTGTCCATTTCGTCCAGCTTCCTCAAATCCAAGAAACCGCAGTTGGTAGGACCGGGCGCTCAGCACGACCTGTCATGTATCAAGATAGATAGGAATCACATTCAATCCATATCAGAAAACAAAACGTGAAATGAAGATTTGAAGGGTGGGCTGAGTGAGGAGCGAATGCACTAAGCCGGTCCGGGTGTTTTAAAGAGTCAAAGCAACCACAAAGACAAAGAGTGCCTGCCACTAGTCTGCCACTGCCAGCTGGACGTGTGCCGCCGGTTCCTTCCGAGCTCTTAAAGTCGGCGATATCCACGTATCGATCATATTCCACACCTACAAGCTTGTCTGTCTTATCACAGAAATCCTGGAGAACAACAAAGGCAGATTGTATGAACGAACAGCATTTTAGCTACAAAAAGATCTGGTAAGTGCAAAGCAAAGGGTCGATAAGCACGCTCTCAATCTTTTGCCTAAGACACTCACCCACAGAATTTAGGATATCCAAGAATTTCCAAGTGGTGTACTGGTGCGCTCTCCCCCTTCTCAACCGCCTCGCACGTACGACGCTAGAGATCGTGGTGAATCAGAGTATTTGCTCCCATCGAGGACTGACTTACTGCTGAATCCAACCATCTGGTGTGGCTGATACTCATATCCGTCCGACTCTTCGCCGCTCGCGTCAAATGAGGCGGCGGCTGGCGCGTGTCGTTCTGGACTCGACTGGAAACCCCAGTCTCTTTCCCTAGCAAACCTCTTATCTGCCTACAAAGTCTGGTTGGTTTCTCTTTTCATTCATTAGTGAAATTAGCTAACCTCTATCTTGAGGATGCGAGGGCATTTCCCCCTGTGCTTGAGCCATAGCCCAGGGTAGTACCTGGAACGCTTGTCAAGCTTGAGGGTCCGCTGGCATCCGCGGCACTTGACGGATGTAGGTTTGACGTCCTCGGTGTATTCATCATCATCAAGCTCCTGTTTGCGTTGATGCTCCTTTTTTCGCTGTTTGCTACGGCCTGCGATGTCCTTATGGCGATTGCCGCCATGGGCTCCCCAGCTGGCAGGAGCGAGAGGGCGCAGCGCATATCGTGCGCTGTGCGCGTCAGATCGGCGAGGTGCATTGGCGAGCCCATAAAGCACGCCTTTGCAGACCACTGAGTGGTCACTGACAGGGCAACCGACCGTGCGCCAGTCAGTCCCAACATTGTAAATGACAACGTCTGAACATCCAGCCCTGCCACACCTTGGTGTGCGGGCTTGGGCGGCCGTCATTACATTGTTGGGGTGACTGGCAATGCAGTTGTTGTCTGTTGAATGCATGGCGGTTGATTTATGCATTTTTTTTGCTGGGGAGAGTAACTTTTCAGATGTAGAGGAGGAGTTTGTTACAGTGGCGTGAGGTCCTTCTGTTCTTTTAGGGCCTACCTCGGAGTTGTATTGTTCACCTTCAGATACACGTGGTTTTTTTTTTCTCAGTCCGATTTTTGTCCGTTGCGGTAAACGCACCCTGTGTTGGACAATATTAACTAGTTTAAAGGGCGCTTCTGCAACACCTGCTCCAGCGCGAGGGTATTCCCCCTTGGTCCGCCGCTTCTGCCAGAGATGCATCGCCATCGGATGACTGATCTCTCCGTAAGTGTCTATGCTGTAAAAACGCAGGTTTTTCAAGGCGGACTTTCACTCTCATGCAAGTCATTCGTAGCAGGCTGATGTACTCTCTAATTCTCTTCTAGATGAGTTGACGATTTCAAGGCTTTCTGAGCTGCATGGTACGTCTTCTCGTCGCGAAAGTGAATATTGGCTGACATGATCATTCCAGAAAAAGCATCAGCATGAGAAGTCAAGATAGCATATCGATATCACCGCCTGAACACTTTTTTTGATTTTCCCACATGTTTGGCCCTTGTTTAAGCTTACAATAGGGAAAGTGAAGACGCTTGGTTATGATGGTGCCTTTCTTGCGGGCGGACAACACTGTTGTCCTCGGTATCATTAAATGGACAATGCCAGATTCCACACGCCTAGTCTTCCAAACTTTTCATGGCGGTTAGGCTTGACCTCGAGTATACAAGATACAGCAGGTTCAGTGACTTTTGCTTCTGTGTAAGTAACTCATTGATTCAAATCCATAGTGTCTGATCTGGAGGAGCCTTTGCAGTACGCGTCAGTCACGTGCATCAAAAGTCAATGAGAAAGGAGTCAATTTAGCTTCCATCGCAAAATACCCCGCCTGTATTTTGAAATCGATGCTTGGGCGTCCTTGGCCTAATAAAATTCGAGCCTCTACATTGAAATTTGTGAGTGAGAAGTCCGAAATCGTTCATAGCCACGTGGCTATTGCAGTGACTGATGCTGTGTGTGATGCTGTGACGCGTGATGATTGGATGACATCATCCCGATATTCAACTTCGAGACTTCCGCTCTTCCGAGGACCGAGTGCGTGCTTGTCATCCGACGTTCCGAACATATCAGGCAAACATCCGCTCACAGTTTTAAGGACTGCTACTCGCAATTATGTTTACTTCAACTTTTCTCAATTTCCTCGGCACACGCTCACACCAGTACTTTCATCGTTAATTGCTCTATCATGCTCGAGAACTTCACAAAGAAAATCGTGAGCTCATTATTGGGCTCAGACGAGGGGGGCGAGGATGAGCTTCTGGATAGACAAACGGTGGGTTGTCATATGCTCGTCGATATCAACCTTCTTACACCTAGTTGTGGCTTATAGGCTCACATCGAGTCGGGTGGCGGCCACATTCGTCCTGACATTGATAGTCACTGGGCGTCTGCCAAGGCAGATTTAATACAGGTTTCAGGTTGTAACTGTATCTGGTGTAGGAGAAGTAGCGAATTGGTGAGCATTCTCATCAAGCACGCTTGAGCCACATAGTAAATGTTTGTGCAGGACGGAAAAGTGGAAAGGGGGCAGCCGAGTCAGTCTCCACATCCTCGCATCCGCCCACGGAAGGTACGCGATTCGCCAATGGCTACGACAAGTGGGGTTTTGGAGGTGCTGTATCCTCCTTCATATCTCAACACTCCTCCGGCTCTCGACCCCGAGGCTAGTCCTCCCGCTTATGACTTGCCACCCGCAATACCTCCTAATACTCCTAATACTCCACAAACCCAACCAGCCCTGATTTCTTCCCGCGAGGGGAGGGACTTCATTCCCTTCACCCCTCGTCTTCCTGAAAGCGTCCCTACTATATCCACGGAGCCTTTGTCAGCATATCACTTGCCCGATACTTCTCTTGACGCTTCCGTTCCAAGCGCTCAATCCCCTCATTGCCGATCATCACCACGGATTGCGCGACAACCAATTATTGGCCTTGGACTGGAGCATCCTACAGAAGCTGATGATTGTGATCTTCCGGCTTACAGTCGGTTCGATCCTTCACGGCCTCGTTTCCCGGCTGCTTCTGACACGCTGGGACCATATCCACATATCTCGGTTCTTTCACCGAATATGGGGTGATTGAATTGTGCTGGCACGATTATTTGTGTATTTTTGACGTATCAAACAACGATGTATCCCTAGATCTCACTACTGTGCAATGTTATTACGTTGACCCCTATATTTCCACCTTTGGCTTAGTCACATAGTCTAACCGCTAAATTTCCACGTGTGATACATCCGCAACTTGCGAATTCTGATAGGTTCACAGAAGATTCCCCTCTTCGAATTCACTCGTGTGGATACTACCACCAGAATTCGCCTGCACAATGTCATGTCGTCTCGGAAGCACTGTTTCACGCTCTGTCAGGCAGATGGCTACGCTGCATAAACCTTCGTTAACAGGGAAAAGGTGTGCTAGTCACATCGGACATGATTCAATTCGTTAACGCGACATTCCAGTCCTACAGGTATGCATCAACGCATTTGCTCTCATGCATTTTTAACACATGGTGTCTCCGTCAGCCATTGTTATGTTGAACATGGGAGGACCTTCGACGGTACGTGAAATTTCATCTTGTCTGAATTTCTCACATACCATACCATACCACTCTCACAGGTACCAGAGACATATGATTTCCTCAAAAACCTGTTCATGGATGGCGATTTGATTCCGTTGCCATTTCAGCGCGTTCTGGCTCCTCTCATTGCCAAGCGGCGGACACCTCAAATCGAGAAGCAGTATGCTGACATTGGCGGTGGTTCTCCCATTCTCAAATATACAGAGATGCAGGGTGCTGGTATGTGTGAACTACTGGACGAGCTGCATCCAGAAACTGCTCCGCACAAACCTTATGTTGCATTTCGTTATGCGAACCCGCTAACACAGGAGACCGCACAGAGGATGAAGGCGGATGGTGTGAAGAGGGCAGTTGCATTCACACAGTATCCACAGTACAGCTGTAGTACGACTGGAAGCAGTCTCAACGAACTTTTCAGACGCGGAAGGGCAGGCGAAATGGGGGACATCGAATGGAGCGTGATAGACCGTTGGGGTACTCATTCAGGATTCATCGAGGCACGTTCATATTATCATATGCGTTCTGCAGGGTGCTGATGATCACTTTCGATATAAGGCTGTTGCACAAAACATTGAGGCTGCCCTGGCCAAATTTCAACAGTCAGCACGCTCAGACGTGGTTATTCTGTTTTCGGCTCACTCATTACCTATGTCGGTAGTGAACCGAGGCGACCCATATGTCCTTGAAGTTTCCGCATCGGTCAACGCCGTTATGGACAGACTCGGTCACTCAAACCCATACCGTCTTGTCTGGCAGTCGCAAGTTGGACCTTCCGCGTGGATGGGGATGCAGACAGGAGAGGCTATCAAGGGTCTTGCTCGTCTTGGAAAGAAGGAAGTGATTCTGGTTCCCATCGCCTTCACGAGCGATCACATCGAGACACTCTACGAGCTGGATCTCGAGTATATGAAAGAGGGAAAAGAGGTATGTGGGGTCATGAGCGAATGCTTCAACAACTCACCCGTGTATATCATTTTTCGCAGCTGGGAATGGAGCTGCATCGCGCAGAGTCATTGAATGGATCTCCTGTGTTTATCCGTGCGTTGGCAGACATTACGGCACAGCATCTACGTGACTATTCAGCGAGGACGATTGGGCCCACGAGTGTGCAGATGGGGCTTCGGTGTCCTGGCTGTAAAAATATGACATGTGGCCAGCAGAAACATTGGTTCGCTCGTGCTGGACGTTCCTAGCCGTTCATTGTTGGCTTAGTACGTAGAGTGAATGAAGGCTTCCTAAGCTTCCTAAGCCTACCTGTTTCTGATTCATTGCTGTCAACTTTTCTTTGCTAACACTTGAGATCTGAGACGTGGTCAGAAAAGCTCTACCGCTACAGACAGATGCGATGATTATGATGGTGCGTATCCCGAGGCATGATTATGAATGTGTTGATTTAGAACATGTCCCCCAATTTGAGCAGCATCTATTGCAGTTTCTTACATGGCTGTGTCTCCGGCCAAGCTGTAAATCACTTTTGCAGCAGAATCGCGTGATTCTGGGGACCAATAAACGTGTGCATCAGACCCGAGTACAGTTGCTGACTCAGCGACAAGCCTTTGTACTTAACCGCACTGTCATGCCTTTGAACGCGCGAATGACACCATGCCTTCTACTACCACAATCGTATCAGCGCCGGGAAAGGTTTTAGCAGCAGGGGGGTATCTTGTCCTCGACCAACAATATCCAGGGGTGGTGATCTCCACATCTTCGCGATTCTACACCGTTATCCAGGCTTCGTCAGGTTCTGCGAATCAGATCGTAGTCCGATCTCCCCAGTTTCATCAGGCCGAGTGGAGATATACGGTGACCTACAATGATGCGGGCGTTCAGGTAATCCCACAAGAGGACAGGTGAATGACATTTCTTGGACGTCTTGATCACGCCTCTCATATTTCTTGATTAGCATTGGGGGGAAGAATAAATTTGTTCACCTGGCGTTGCAACACACCCTGAATCTCGTGTCGGAGATCCACTCTGTGGCCCAAGTGCAAGAGAAGCTCGTTGATGGTCTCGATATAGCTGCTGTGGGTGATAACGACTTCTACTCTCAGCGCGCACAGGTGAGCACCCTCGATGTCACAGTCATAGCAAAGAAATGACAAGTGACACAGCTGGAGTCGTTGGGTTTACCTCGAACGATAAAATCTCTCTCGCAAATCACCCCTTTTTGTCACAACGGCGTGAAACTGACCGATGTGCACAAAACTGGCATGGGCTCCTCCGCAGCATTGATCACATCGCTGGTCTCCGCGCTACTTCTCCATTTTGCAGCCATAAGTGAGACAAATTTTGCTGTGCTGGAAGGGGATGGCAGACGCCTCGCCCACAATGCCGCTCAATTTGTGCACTGCCTTGCCCAAGGTAAAGTGGGCAGCGGATTTGACGTATCTTCCGCGGTGTTTGGGAGCCAGATTTACAGGCGATTCAGCCCTGGCGTTTTGGACCCTTTGATGAAAGGCGAGGTATGTTATGTTTTGGGCATTTCCGCTCATGGCATCCGCTGATTCTCTTAGTTTGCGACAGGCACACTGAAGAGTGTTCTGAACTCCAGTGCCTGGGACTACAGTTCCTGCCCGATCCAACTCCCCCCGTTGACAAGACTGGTACTGGCAGACGTTGAAGCAGGAAGTGATACCCCTTCTTTGGTTGGTAAGGTGTTGAAATGGAGAGAACATGAAGAAAGCTGTGAAATAGGTACTCCTTACATTTTAAAAGCTTTTCGGATCCCTGATCTTTGTTATCTCACGCAGCGAAGAACCTATGGACGCAGATTGACGAAGCGAACCGATCTCTGGCAGTGCAGTTGAACATCCTATCGCAGTCGCATGAAAAAAACAGAGAAGAATACGAACAGACCATCAGACAACTTACTTCTCTGCCCGCACAACAAGTAAGTAGGTTTCCTTTTCTCGCGGTCTTTGTTCCTCATCGTGTATTGCAGTGGGAGCGTATATCCCCAGCGTTTTATAGATTGCATCAAACTACCCAGGTAAGGAAAGTTCCTCGCTACCCGCGCATCAAGTTGAACGTGCATTTTTCTTTCTAGCAAATACGTAACCTCATGCGGAGAATGGGCGACCTTGCTGGCGTTGAAATTGAGCCTGAGCAACAAACCCACCTACTTGACCAATCGATCGAGCAGGCAGGCGTGGTCGGTGGTGGTGTTCCAGGTGGTCAGTCATATTTTTTCAGAAGCTGGACTATATCTAAATTTGAGAGCAGCTGGCGGATACGATGCCATATGGCTACTAGTCTGCAGCCCGCCAGGTCTTCCATACGAGCAACAACCCCTGCGTCGAGTTGAATCCGTATGGAGTAACTTCAGTGAATCCAATGTGACCCCTCTTCTTGCTCAGGAAAGTGTGGCCAAAGGTGCTTGCGTTGTGCAGCTTGACAGAATACCAGGGCTCAAGGAAGCGATTCAACGGCGATGATCAATTTTAAATAGTTTTCCCCCTTACAATGTCCGATCCGTGCATTATGTACTACTCTAGATGTATGAATGTGCAAGCCAGTGTCTGTATTAAAAACAGTGATCATGTCATACACATCTTTGGTTCGCCCAAAGGCGTGTATGCTCTTTGGACCACTTGAAGGAGAGATACAGTCATCACAGCCACCCCAAATGTAAGGCAAGCTACGGCTGGAAGTTTCGCACGGGAGTGCCACGGAACGTGTGGGTCAGTCAGTTTTAGGTAGCATGCAGCAGGAAAGATGTACGCAAGCGCTGTGGCTGAGACACCGCCGGTAATCTCCAGTGTAACGCCCAGATCGCAGGTGATCAATGAGACTGGTTCAGGACCCAGGTTAGTGCGAGCATTGGGACTTGGCATACGACTCACGAAGCATCGATGCGAAGAGGATAGTGGTAGTGAAGAAGACGTGTCGCTGAAGATTATAGCTTTCGTGCGAGAAGAAGTATTGTTCGATTACCTGAAAGGAATTGAGCTGAATTTTGTCCTGGATTTGCATACCATCAATTTACTTCTCTGCAGACAAACAGCTCCAAGGGTAACGTTGTAAACATGTTCAGCCCGAAGCAGAAACGAGCGACATTGATCAGCACATCGCTCTGTTCTGCATGTATCAGGTGTCGAACATCCAAAAATTAGAGGAAAGCTCACCCCGGAGAAGTTATTCAATATGTTCCCCTGGGTTCTATTTGTAAAAACCCAGAAACCTGATATAGCCAAAGTACAGCAGGCCACGAGTGAGATGATCGTCGATATATGCGTCACTTGAGCGAACCGATCCAGGGTGGGAGTCTTCAAACTCCCGTAGATGAGTAAACTATTGTGATGGCACACAAATGCAAAGCTTATAACACCGATTGCCTGGAAGACCCCTGGGCCTATGAAGGTGAAGCGTTTCGATGGATCACCCTTGAGATCGGGCGACACGTGCGATCCTTCGATCAGTACTGCTGAAACGATGACGAGCATGCTGAGCAATGCAAGCCCGGATGCACGTGAAAGCTTGTGGATGTCGCGGTAGAGCGATAATGGATAAGAAACACAGGTCGTACACAGGGTGATGATGAATTGGCGGTTAGTGAGGAGTGAGAGAACAGGCACTGCTTGCAAAGTCGGGAATATTGAACGAATGACATGGGGTATTGTGTCTCCTGGTGAAATTTTAAGATAGGAATATCATACACTAGAAATCTTGCACTTGCCAATGATAATACCAAACGCGCACATGCCTGAAGGAACCATCGATCGTAAATCCATGGACGTAGATATTGATTACTCACCACCAAAAGCAAATGAGAACTGAAAGAATGAAACAGCTGCGCGACCACTAGGACCAAAACAACTGTTCATGACTTCGATGTAGGATGATCTGCCGCTGAGCTTAGCGTTGATGACAACCAATCGGATAGTCCAATCGGTGACGGCGCAAAGAACGACCAGAAGAACGATACCAGAAAAAAAGCCTGCTTGACTGACCGCATACGGCAAACCTTACCACCGTGACATTGTAAGCCAAATTTGTTGCTGAAATCGCAACCTGACATACCAATAATTCCTGTCGTATATTGTCAGTACTTCGGACATATAAGTCACTAGAAGTTTACCAGCTCCGAGGATTGAATTTGCCATATTGGCAACCGAGTTCAGTAGACCTCCACCTGACCACTGTTTTTCAGCGAGGTCATCGAGGTCTACATTCCTAAGTCCCTCTCCACCCTCCATACTATCTGCTTCATACATGGGAATAATTGTGTCTGGTGTTCTCCTTGCGGCTGAAGCATCCATGAGACCAACCAGTAAAGGCATGGTACGCTCTCGTCGTGGAGCCCCGCGAGGGCGCCTTTGCTCGCGCTGGATATCAGCTAGTGAAGCATCATCAAAGTCGTCCGAATCCAATTCATATTCTGTAAAGCACTGATAAGGCACGTTGAATTACGAGCATAAAGATACGCACCTGCCTCTCGGCTCTGTATTGTGGACCGTAAAGGCGGACCAATGACCTGCACTTCCTCCTGAAATCTAACACTCGGTTCCGTCCTCCGCACGGCCGACCAGGGCTCTGCACTACTGCTTTCCGAGTCCTCGTCATCCACTGAGAAGACAACTTGGTTTGAATCCGCTGAAACATCCTCGTGTGAAGCATTCAGCAGAGGCTGCCTAGCCTCTCCGTCTGCTGCTGCCTCTCTTGCTCTTGAGTTTGCCGCAAACATCTGGTACTTTCCATAGGCCAACTGAAGATATTACTGGGAAACGTGTCAGTAAGTTACAATTTCGATGCAGAGCAAATCTAGCAACAACAAATGATGAATATTTGAACGGTGTATTTATTTGGTCAACTACTACTAATATGAATAGCCTCAATATTTGATGACTAGTACGGTAACTTCAGTCACAGGTTTACTCAGGCTCAGGCTGGGCAATATTAACAGACAGGTACTATATATGCAAGTAGTATTAAAAAAACATTGTCGCGATGAACTTCGACGAGTCCTAAAATCACATCGTGGCAAGTGCAAAGGACGTAACTTACGTAAGTCGGTTAGGTGCATGCATGATGCCGTCTTGCACAGTGCCGCCGCTAGTGACCAGTACTTCAAGTTAGTGTCAAGCTGGCTTGCCCTCTGCGACCGTTCTAGCGGTGACTGCGTAGTAAGTTGCTCAAAACCCTCCTTCATCCAGGCCAGCGCCGCCAGATACGGGTTCACCCTGCGATCATGCTCGCCTTTCTTTTACTTGCACCTTTTTTTCTCTCGTCTCATGTCTTAGCGGCTGGCCAAATCCCTCTCACATCGGTGGCTGCGTCCTTCTCGTTAACCACAAGTACCACGATGCCCTTCCCTTCTGCTACTCAGAGTGCATCTGATGCATCGTCGTTCATTACATCCCAGTGGTCATTAAGCAAAGGACACATTCAGAACGGTGGTAGCAACGTTGCATTCGTGGACGATCCCTTCCCGAACTCTCCAGCTCCTGGTGCAACCGTATCAAATACTTCTGGGCCCGTCTTACAAGTGACGTATGCTGCTGGTACCTATGGAAGTGCAAATTCTGGTGCTCAATGGTACTCGCTTTGGAATACAACAGATGGATCTCAATTTCAGAGCATGTTGCTCTCCTACGAGCTTGCATTTGATTCCAATTTCAACTGGGTCCAAGGGGGAAAACTTCCAGGGCTTAGAGGCGGTCCTGATGTCAATGACTGCTCTGGCGGAGCGGAACCGAATGGCACTAATTGTTTCAGCACCAGGCTTATGTGGCGAAAAAATGCGCAGGGAGAGGGTATAAACGCAATCATGTTCTCGTATCAGCACTGAACTCTTGCATGTAGTTTATGCATACATGATGACTCCTAACAACATGTGTTCGGATAGCAACATGATTTGCAACTCTGATTACGGAGTAAGCATTGACCGAGGATCATTTGGCTTCGAGACTGGACAGTGTGTACTACTCAAGACCATTTATTTTGACATACTCGCTGAAATCTGTATGGCAGCTGGAGCCGTATCACAATTCTTGTGCAGCTGAACAATGACTCTGTCGTTGCAAATGGCAACATTGTTTTATAGTAAGTAGTGTATCGTTCACGCAGCCCTGATGTAAAGTTCATCATCACCGTAGCTTTAATGACGTTCAAGCGCTATCACAGCAAAACTTATACTTCAGGACAGTCAACGATTTTGCCATTGGGGGATTGTACTTCTCGTATGTCGCGTTCTTCTACGAATCACAATGTCCGACCACTGACCTCATGAATATGCAGGTCGTTCTTTGGAGGTTGGTTTTGATTATACTTGTCAGATTCGCATTGAATCATAATTATCTCACAGGGGATGACTCCAGCTGGGCAACACCGCAAACTGTTCATACTTATTACCGCAATATACAGATGTGGGGCAGCTCCTCTCCATCTTTACTTTCTGGACAAACGGTTAATGCTGCACCATCTTCACGTTGCAAGTTTGGAAGCATGGGATGGACATTTTCTACATCTATTCTTCTCGCTATTTTCATCTATCTGTAGGCTCGGATGGCACGTGGACGCTTACTGCTTGAACATTGCATATCACTTCAGTTAAATTATCCCATTTCTATTTCTGTCATACTCTCTCGCTGTTACGTGCACTTGGAGCATCAATGGACATATTCGTCATTGTACACGTACAAATGAGGGAGTTTTGCCAATGAGGTAGACCCTACATAGATGGCAGCTAGAAGTCGATCAGAAAGAAAACCAACAGGCAGCCCGCTGTTTGTCAAGTACATGCTAATAAGTTTTTGTTGCCTCATCGGAATTTGTTCGCAAGCGATCGAAGATCGCAGATGTACGAGGTCATGCATAGTTAGTGTGTGCAAATTGCGGTGGCCATCACCCTCGTTGTAGGGGACATATTCGGTATTTGGTCGTGGGGTTCGTGTTGTCTGTTGCAAGTTTGTGAAGGTGATTGTCTTGAAGAATGTTGGCCTTGTCGGCAACATTGAAATGAGTCCAAGTTGTACCATGGCAGCAGCCCAGCAGTCGACGAGGCCTGGTGGGTCGACAATCTCGAAATAGGACAGGTTGCCAGAACAATTGCTTTCGTCTACAGATATTCCAACACCAAGTGAGAAAGTTTAGTAGGGTGCGCACTCCATACTTCACGGAAAGTGTTTTTGTCACCAGAGCACTGAAGGGCGAGGGTGAAATCGATCACATGGCGCCTCGGCTTTTGAACCGGCGAAGTTGGCATGCAGGGTTTAGAATGTGGAGCGACGTGCTGCAGGATTCGGCTGCGGTTGAATTCGATGAGGGTCGTGCGGATTTAGTAGAGGAATCAGTCACATGAAAGATTTCTCGGTCAAAAAAATCATGCTTCCAACTGCATGGTGTCCATTGTGAGTGGCAAAGCAAGATTTGATGGAGGGGGTATGGACATATCGGCCATGCTGCGAGAGGTAGTGAGCTGGAGGCGTATTCTTGATTGAAATCGTCGCTGAAAAAAATCAGCGCGGTTCTGATGAAGGCAAAAACGAGGATTGTCGTCCAGAGGCGGAGAGGCGAAAGGAACATTCCACTTTGGAAAAGGCTTGGGTGAAAGTTTGATGATCACGTGATATATTGTAGCGATTTGTCATTTATCATGGATGATAATCTTCTCTACCTCTCCATTCATCTTGGATGGCATTCTCTGGAGCTCTTGTGCGTGTTCACCACTGTTTGAACCTATGCAATCCGTCTTATTTACGCAGAGCAGACCCTAACTGATCTCAATGACTTCCTTACCCCATCTCAAGCATGTATCAAACCCGTCGAGCAGGTGAACGAGCCGCAGGAGATTATTGAGCCTGGTGCCGCTACAGTGTGTTATACAGCGAGTCGCATGTCAAGGACAAGACTAAATATTGATTTCAGACCGAAATTGTGATCGACTCCAGTGGATCATACTACGAGGTCTCAGCCAATGGCACATCCACCAATGCATCTTCCAAGGGCACAGAACGAAAGCTCCAGCAGGCCCAGATCAGTTTGAACGATTGCCTCGCTTGCAGGTCCGTCCGTATAGTTCCTTCCGAAAGACTGCTGACCATATTCCCGAAATATAGTGGTTGTATAACATCGGCCGAATCTGTGTTGATCACACTACAATCCCACACGGAGGTTCTCAACTTCCTGGATTCCAATCCTCCCGTTTCCACGCCGGGTCACAAGATTCCTGTGCTCTCCATTGCGCCACAGAGCCTCGCGTCACTCGCAGCGTCTCTTTCGTCATCGTCCGGTTCTTCTGCGAGTCTCCGTCAAATACTAAGGAGAGTACGAGCATTCTCTACACGAATACTTGGGTTCGAGCATGTTTACGACACTACGTTTGCTCGACATATTGCTTTGCTTGAGCACACGCAAGAATTTTTTGAGCGGAAGAAGGGGGACGGGAAACTTCCGATGCTAGCGAGTGCCTGTCCGGGATGGATATGCTATGCCGAGAAAGCACACTCTGAAATGTTGCCTTTTATCGCTAGGACGAAGAGTGCACAGCAGGTGATGGGGACACTGGTCAAGTCGTGGTTCGGAAATCGCTGGGGAGTGCAGTAAGTCTCTGTTGTCGCTTCGGTTATATGTTGTTGATTTATTCTGCGTGATAGACCGGATCAGATTTACCACGTGTCAGTTATGCCGTGCTATGACAAGAAGCTGGAGGCTTCTCGGCAGGACTTCTACAATGATCTGTATTCGACTCGGGATGTGGACTGTGTTATCACGACTGGAGAGCTCGAGCTTATGATGCGCGACAAAGGCTGGGATCTTTCTCAGTCAGTAGAGAACGAAGGTGTCCCTGATTTCGACGCTGAAATCCCAGAGCTCCTATCGCACCTTGGGACTAGTTCTGGATCTTACCTGCATTCTCTCATCAATTCTATCACCACAAGCCACGCGTCCCCTGTGGACCTTACCACAAAGTCTATCCGTACATCTGACTACGAAGAATTTACTCTTCGCGCTCGGGACACCGGCGAGGTGCTTTTCAAAGGCGCAAAATGCTACGGTTTCCGTAATCTGCAGAACGTCGTGCGCAAAGTAGGTCGTGAGGCTGGTGTGCAAGTTGGGAGGGGTGCTGCTGGAAGGTTGGTTGGGATGCGTGCAAAGAAGCGTGGTGGGGAGGACGAGAAGGGGTATGACTATGTCGAAGTCATGGCCTGTCCGGGCGGGTGTGTCAATGGTGGTGGGCAGTTGAAACCCATTGCACAGGCGGCAGGGCAAAAAGAGGATGAAGAAGGGTTTACAAGGGATTGGCAGGAGAGCGGTGTTCAGATTCCGGTTCCAGGGGAAGACAGTGTGATGCAAGGCGCCAAATGGGGAAACAAGGAGTTGATCAAGGAAGTTGAAAGGGTGTATTGGCATGACTTGCCTACACCGCCCCCATCACCAAGACCTCATGATCAGGATCTTGCAACTCCATTCGTTTGCGCGGATCGGCTTGCGGTTCAGGTCAAGATCGATCTTTGCCACCCCACAGACGGAAGGGCAGATGACAGTTGGGGTTCGATCATGGACGAAGGAGGGGAAACACGACGTCGTGAACTGTTTCGGACTCAGTATCGAGCTGTTGAAAGTGAAGTCGTTGGACTTGCTGTGAAATGGTGATATATACGTGTCGTTTCACACTGGGTGGCGTGACAAGACAATGACTAGATAGATAATGCGTAAGTAAAATATGCGACAAGCTAGCCTAGAACTACAAAATGACACAACAGCGTGGTGTGCAAAGCAAGGCGTGACTAGAGTGATAATTATTAGAATAGAACGACATTATAGATGTTTTCTTGATAAATGTGGGGAGTCGGAACCATCAAGGTTAACGACGCTGGGATGCTCCGTCTTTGAACCAGTACTGGCATGAGACACAGTAATCTGCTGTTCGGTGAGTGATAGTTTCTCTTGCATCTGGACCGAAGTACTTGGTGTAGGATTGAGCACCAGGCTATGAGGTTTGGTGTGCAGTAACACTCACGCGATCGCAATGGCAGTCAGGACAATTCCTTGGATGTTGGACGGAGTGGATGCAATACTGGTTGAAGCAATCGATCTTCCTGAGTTTGCGCGTCTGAAAGAAGGTCAAATATAGAGTCCGAACGGTATGAAGAAGGCGATCACGGACCACCTTGTAATGCTAAACGAAGCATGAGTGAGAATGGTTGATGTGAGAATATGGCGTGAGACACTTACCCCACATCCAAATTTCGTTCCTTCGCTAAGGGTCTGAATCAGTAAAGAAGAAGGCCTAGACCACTTGGTGGACACCCACGTTTCAAGGTTGCACATTTCGAGTTGACAGGATGGTGAAGGGACGCAGTGCTGTGAGAGCTGTTATTGTAAAACGGTAAAATGGAGGACGGAACAGCATACCGATGTGGGGTAGGCTTAGTCCGGATGGTAAATGGTAGGAGAGAGAGCAGTAGTGGAGCAGGAGAAATCTGGGGATGAGATGGATATGAAGGGGGAACTTTATAAGAGTTTTGAAGATGAGTCTAATCACGAGGCGACATTAACTTAAGGAGCGATCGGACACGATGTGATTGCAATCGCAGTAACGAGAAGAAAAGGAAGCCAGCCTTTTGATGACGCGTGAGGCAAGCGGAGGCGAACCTGGGGTCTCCACTCTCCGAATTCCGATCGGAACATCTCTTTAACCGAAACACGCGGTAATTAGACTTTCGGTTGTACAAACAATTCAATACACTCTTCCAGCAGGTTACTCTGGCATGCCCACCTCGTCTTTGCCAACCACCCGCTCGAGGACCTTGCTCTTCATCTCATTTCGTGACTCAAGAGCACCATCAACCCGTTTCCAGTCCTATTCAGATGAACCATACCGTACTGAAGATGAGAATGAAACACTCATAGTACATCTCACACCCGACTCCGAGTTGCCTCCCAAATGGTACATCCTATTCCGTGCCATTTCAGACCACCTTGACCCATTTCTAATAAAGGGTTGATCTCTCCGAACAAGTACAAGAGATCTTGGGTGGCACACAAGCTAAAAGTGTGTTCCCACTCTGGTCTTGCGGCACAAATAAAATCATCTCCGTCCTTTTACCTTAGTTGTTGCTCTAGAGAAGCTTCATGCAAAGCATGTTCTCCCCGGCTTTGCGGACCGCTCGGCAGAGGAACGAGAAATCGAAGCGGCGACCACAGAAATAACCAAAGTACATCCTCCATTCACTTCCTCGTGTCCATATCTTATTTACACTCGTTACTTTATTTCCTCTCATGGACAGGATTTTCGACGGTGCCAGACTCTGATTCAACGTATCACCACTGAACAGGATCACTCATTTCCTCCTTCCACTCAGAAAACTCAGTTTCAAGTCCTCGCGGCCAAAAATGTGCAACGTGGCCTAGCCGCGAGGGTCCAAGAACTCAGCTCAACCTTCCGCAAAAAACAGCGTGTCTATATGGAACGTAAGCATTTCCTCCTGACCCATAAAGTCAACGGGAACCGATCATTTTTTACGACCGCACTTTCGCCTTCATCAGGTTTACAAGGCCATGCGATTAAGAATCAAGATCTCCTGATTGCGTCTGGCACGATTTCTTCAAGAGGATCCGAGGGCTTGACTGCTGTTGATGAAGATGTAGAAGCTGCGGTGAGCAACAATCAATGCCCGTCTCTCCTGTGTCGCTAAATCGTTATCCCCCCTGCAGCAAGCTCAGATTCTAGATAACACACAGGATCACGATCTCCATGCACGCGACCGGGAGCTAACGGAAATTGCAAACTCAATAGCTTCTCTAGCAGAATTATTCAAGGATTTATCTGTCCTTGTGATAGATCAAGGAACCCTTCTTGATAGTATTGAGTATAATATCGAACAGACTTCGGTAGAAATGGCCGAGGCTGTGAAAGAATTAAACCAAGCAACGAAGTGAGCCACGTATACGCATAGTCATCACAGCACCCTGACCCCTCTCTGACAGATACCAGAAGAATACGGGCCGTCGGAAGCTTATTTTCCTTCTCCTATTGATCATTTTTGGCTTAATCGTTGTCCTAATTTTCAAACCTCGTCGGTCATCTTCTTTAGGTTCTCAAGATTCGATGACCTCCATGGATAATGTCGTCTCACGTTACTTTCATCCACGGACACCCCCCAGCTTTTACGTACTGAATAACACTTGATTGAGGGTCCGGTTACCCTGAACGGCATTATTTGTGTGGACAATCTGCCATCAGCCATTCAACGAAGCATCGAAAGGTTGCGGACGCATGCTCCAATACAGATTCTGAGCGTCAAAGGTTAGCTTAAAATGAAACTTGCCCCTTCCGTGCAAAGCCAACCGTCACCCCTGACGTTATCACGAGATCTCACCATTTTGAGCACTTTGCCCTCATCGATATGAGATCAGTAGCGTTTCGGGTGAGGCTTGCGTGCCTTGTCTGAGGAATCCATCTGCTAAGCACTGTCATTCTTACTCTCTCAATGAAACACAATTGAATTCTTAATAGGCAATGCTGCACCAAGCATCTGGGAAGGCACAATCGCTATGTTCAAACCAACCGTCTATTGTTAAGTCGAAGACGTGGCCCTGATCTTTTTTACTCTATGCATGACGGTACTTGTGAGCTGCATTGCCCACAGAGATAAACAACTATGCTTGATTACATCGGGTCGCAGGTCCTTGTGCTATTCTCTTGCGACGTATATCCGATGGCAGACCTGACCTATCTCCCAACCCTCAAACTCAGCAGAGTAACCCGAACTCTGTCACTGCACAGATCAACGAGCAAGATCATCTTTGACAGAAACAGAAGGTGTTCCTTACCTCGAGCACCTAGGCAAGGACATTGATCACCGTCTGACACCGATTCGATGTAGAGAGTCTCTGTATTCCCCTCTACATCGTGAGTACCATGCCACCGGTTTCTGATCTGTGTTGCTGCCCCTCCTGATCTACACAGAATAGGCAGAGCGTGACAGAACGCAAAGGAAATTATGACCCACCGATGGTGTTAACGTCTGATACTTTGAATGTCCGATATGGCATACTCTCCTGTGACCCCAAAGGCGCCAATAAGAGGGCGCAAGGGATGTCTTTGCGACAAGAACGTGCTGCTCGAGAGGGCTCTCGAGCGTGTATGTCACCTTGCGCCCTCGGAACAGGACATCGTACTGCTTGACTTTCATCAGTATCGCATCATGTAGTCTCCACGTCCGCAGCAGCAATAGGAAGATGTTCAAGATATCCGCCTGCACCGGTGGTCCGGGGTGAATTCGCAAGTTCCGAAGACGATTCCTCGGGATTGAATATGCACACGGAGATAAGTTAACTGTATCAAGAAATACTGCTCTCGGAAGCTGAGAATCACTTGCACAAGGCGCGGGTTGTTCAGATCTATGACGATGGCACATGTTCAGGATGCTTCTTGCATATTGGGCGCTGAACCATCCACCAAGATCCGTCCATTATGCAACGCTATAGACTCATCGGACAAGTGCATCCGCAATGTTCACATGACAACGAACATTCTCGTGTTTGCTCAGTAGACAACCATACAAATGCGGTTTCTGCAAGCTCGACGCAATAGATCCGCGGCCAGTACACCATGCGAGCCCGCCCTCAACCCAGAGGAGATAAACTACCGTGCTTGATCCATCAGCGGCGATCAAGATCAGACAAGTGTCTGGCAATCTGGTGGCTGAAACGATTATGACTCAAGTTACCTCGAGGACATGTACTCAAGACGGCGGGATTTGACATCATCGATATCCCCTTCACCCCGGTCCCGATTTTCAAATTTCTGAACTGTTTCAAGTCCGTCGTAACGTATGATTCACATATTTCGTATATCATATCCATCATACTGAGGACTTTTTCGGGTTGAACACCGGATCACATAGGCAGCTGCATCATACAGCCGATGTCATTTGATACAGCATTTCCTGCCTTTGAAATAAATCTTCCGGGATGTTTCATAACCTTCGAGCTCCATTCCATTACTGCTGGGCCATCAAAGTATGTAAATGCACGGTGCTTGACAACAATTTGACGATAACCAAAACTTCTTTCCTGACAGACGGATACACACATGATTATCTGAGGCGCTCAGGTCATAGGCCGTGTAGTCTTCTGTATCACCACATGACGACATGCCCTTGCCCGAACTCCACAGTTTCTACGGTCCGACGTACCCATATGTCCCTAGAGCTAGGCTCTCACTGCTCTTGCAAAACAGAGTTCTCGTCGCGTCCCGCGCCACGTGGCTGGCAAAGACGGATGTGCGGCTATCAACCTCGAACAAGACGGCGTCATGGTGCAGAGACACGTTTCTGCACAAAGACACCAAGTTTACGTTTTGCACATTAATATTGCTGTAAGCCAGGAACTCACAAAGATTGGACGTTGTTCGCTTCACTTTCCCGGAGGTGTTTGTAGGCACAGATCCAACAGGATCTAACACTGATATTGTCTTCAGCTAACGATTCTTTGGCAATCAACCATAACCATATTTCCCCTCTGCTGAAACGTCGTCCTTGCCCCCTCTGAGACCAAATCCCGCAGCACGCCAAGCGAACAACGTACTCCGAGCCCGAGCTCCACCTTCTGTGCTTCATCTCAATAGTACGTACGTCCATCGGCTTTTCGCGCCTTTGCCCTGACAAGATTTATTATTCACTCCTAACTTAATCTAGCCATTGAATATTGATGCACCCTACCCTCCGGTGTCTCCCGCATGCGAGAATAGCATGTAGGATTCAGTCTGACCCACAGATACATCATGCGATGCTAAATGGATCATCAAATCTCGAGCCTAAACCCAAGAGTAACGCAAGCTGCGGGATCATTGACCGACCATTGACATCGTGCCATTTGTATAGTTCCGGCGTGAACGGCCTTAGCTGATGCATACGTTGATTTAGGTCTCGTGTCCATGCAGAATATTATGTTGCGCAAGTGAATTTCCAAAGATACGAGGATATGATATCTAGGGTGAGTTGCAACTTTCAAAACGTGACTATGTGATGATACCTCGTATTCATAGAGTAATTCACTTGATATTGTTCTTACAAAGTGTCATAGAACATGCTTGAAGTGCATTTCAATCTATAGTAAAACACTTACCTGGCTTACGTGCATGTACTTCCAGCAGGCATCCATCAGTGTCACTTGTCAAAGAGTCTTCGATTCAATTTGTTTTCACGTTAGAGATGTTGATAAGACTGCCTGGCCAAGTAACGTTAACCTAGTAGCTAGTTCCTTCGGATATATCCGGTCAACGCTTATAACACGCGTTACAGTAAGCGTCGTATTCTTCAAACTCATACCGCATCCTGTGCATCGTGTCCGAACCCTTGTCAACATTTGGAATGGTCTTTATCTCTTCATTGCTCGTGGTCTCTTACTTCGATTTTTCGTCCCTTCCCAGTCATGTCGCGGCCCACAAGCCCCGGTCTGTCTACCACGGGAGCCACATGGAATGACAGGGAAGTTCCAACACGAAGGACAGTCATTTCAGAAGCCAACTTCCTTCGAAATTCTCAGTGCTCACTAAAACGTATGGTCTACTGCGATTATCACCATAATAAACAACACGAATTTCGTTTCTTCCCCATTGGAGTGCCTCACAGACTGCAAGTTGCGATCTGACTCGCGGATGGTCCGATTACATACCAGGATGTTTTGGTTGTTGATCGCGCCATCCAGGCCAGATCCCGAAATACAGATAACGGTGATATGACTCTGCGCGTCGAAATTCAAGCAGAAGTCTGAGCACAGCAGGTGAGCTCTTCTTAGATCTAGGATGGTCGTGGTACTAAGCCTACTGTAGTTATCTCACTTCACTATCGCCTTGCGGCACTGATCAGGCGGTTCCAGAGCCTACCAGTGTCCGGGGTCCATACGAGACTCCTCTTGCACGCAACTGGAAGACGCCTACAAGGTTGCAGACGTAGTTTGGCAACGAGGGGTGATTCCCATCGTCGTCAAATTACGCGTGCGCCTTGTAAGACACCTTACAGGACAACCACGGTATCTGAGTGTGGCCCATGAAGCCAGGCTCGTCTGGACTCTGGGCTATCATGACAAAATTGCAAAGTAAGCAGTGTAGCTCATTTGAATTAGCCCCATTCAATTCTTATCTGATTCTTCCATTTTACTCTACTAAGTAGTTGATTCAATCAAGTTCGATTCAAGTGACTGAGCTAAAACTAGAACCAAAAATAAAAGTGCGGCGCTCCACATTCAACTACACCAGAGAAACGCTCTCGCAGCCCGCTCAGTAGCATCGAAGAACAAAGCATTATTCCCTTCCCTGAGCTCAACGTCCCAATCTTAGACTTCGAAATGCCCCAGTTCTACCAGAACCCGAAAACAAGCTGGACGGCGTTTGTAGCTGCATTTGACGATCGATGGCCACCGATTATAGTTGCAGAGAAGAAGTGGTCGTGAGATTGACTATCATGATAGCACATTGTCACTTGCTGATTGTTGCAATGTTGGGTTGAAATCAGGCGGAAATAGACTGATTGCTGGTTAAGAGTCGGGCTGATCAAGCCGTTTCAGAACGACCTGATTGCGAGCAAAGGTGGGCGAGTCGGAAATAACTATGATCATCTTCCAGCCATATCCTCGCAAACACTAGGAAGTTATGGTCATTGCCAGCTCTTTTCGTCTTCAGATTATCTCTGCCACCGCGTCAGGAAAACAAAATTGACTAGAGTGTTACAGGGTGCTAGATCTGTAGCATTCTGTAGCTTAGCACAATCCAACTCACTAACTTGAGGTGTTACTGTAGAATCCATACAAAACTAGAACTTACACTCTTCCTGAGAAGGCGTTTCAATTGTTGCTTGCGTTGCGTGCAAACTACTATATCTTATGTGCCAGGGGGGACTTGAAGTGATCTGAAGCTCAGAGCTCAGTGTGCAATTTTTGACATTCGAGTGTCAAGGCAAAAGAGCGTAGTTCGGTCTCAGTTTCCAAGTACCACACCCACTCAATAAATACACGAACCTCTCCGGAGATGTTCTGGGGCTGGCACTCATCAATGTGCGAATAAAACAACACAAGGGTATGTATGCGGTATAAAACTACACGAGGCCATGAGGTATTCACGCCAAAGCACCCTGGATAAAACGATCAGCATTATGCATCAGCGGAATAATATGGTCCTACCATAGGGTCCCAAGCAGGCAATACCACCCTCTCTCCCGACTCAAAGATCTTTACTTGCTCCTTTGTCGCCAAAGACTTGTGCACCACAACCTGGAACACAAACTGGTCGAACCACTTGTCGCTCATCACATTGTAACCCTGCACGCCGCTATCTTCACCCCAAGAGTTCTCCACCTTGAACCGGACGGGGCGACCAGTCTTCTCGTCCACATGCACGCCAGAGATAACCATCGCATGTGTCATGGCAGACTCGTTTGTCTGCAGTCGCTGGGCCTTGGTAAGTCCCAGCGTGATGTTGAATGCTTGCTATAATGGAAAGAAAGGATTTTAAAACAGATGTTCTCATGTTAAAAATGGCTTACCTCGTATTCGAAATAGTCGGTATCCATGATACCGACACCCTTGCCGGAGTCGGAGAATTGGCCCACATCACAACCAAAGAAGACTGGCTGGCCGGCCTTGATAGACTGTGAACGGGGTCAAAATCGAACCAAATAATTGAGGGATGAATCGCTTACTCGGACTATGGCCTGCTTGAGGTCATCGATCTCAGTGTTCACGTCTGCTAGCGGTCAAGCTCTTGTAATGCAGACTTGATGAATACGACTTACACAGAACAGGGCGTCCGCCCCAAATATTACCGAGCTTGTCCACGGTGTACAGCTTACCATACTCATTCCGCGGGTCGTTAATGAGGGAGAAAGACTCCGCCGGCTTGAGATTTGTGAATGCGCATTCACCAAGATTGTCGCATGCACTTACCGAGAACTTGGTTGTGAAAGCCTTGTAGAACTGGAGAGGAGTACCCTCCCACTTTGCATACTTGCCATCCTCAGTGTAATACTCCCAAGTGAAAGACGCGTCAGGCTTAGGAGGAACACCCAGAGTTGCGCTCATGATGGTATAAATCTCTTGCATAAGCTCTTCCTTCTTTGCACGAAGAGTCGAAACAACCGATTCCGGCGAAACACTGTCATCGGCCTTCAGCGACGAAGAGAGAGCGCGGAGAGTGAGAGCATGCTCTCGGAGCTTCAACTTCAGAAGGCTGTTGATGGGACTAGAGGCACTTGAATGGAATGACTCAGGGTAAACCGGCTGAGGAACGAGACCATATGTCTGGGGGACGTTGAAGACGAGCTACACTGTTGTTTGTAAGGAAAGCGTACCTCAAGCAAGTTGACAGCCATGTCCCATTGACCGCCGTCGCTAATGAGATCATTTGCGAGGAAGTTGACCAGGCGGTCATCAACAGGCAGGTCTGCGTTCTCGATAGAAAGCTCGAGGTAATAGTTGGACTTGTTCAACTTATCCCAGAAGAAGAGGTAAGACTACAGCATTCTGTGAGCGAGGCTAACGGGGACCGATGATCATAAAAGGTCACCTGAGAGAGCTGGAACTCCTTGAGCTTCAACTTCTTCATGACTTCATGTCGAATGACATTGGTGGTTGCGAAGAGCCAACATCTACCACTGGACTTCTGGTTTGTGACAGGTGCGACTTTGAACTCTACCTCGTGGTTGAAAATATGAGGAATTGCAACGCCGGCCGGACGACTGGTAAGAGTCGACTTTATGTTGTTATGGGCAAGGATTGTGCGGGCAAGTTGAATTTTGGGGTCAGCGGCAGCGGCGGACTCCCAGGCATTGACATTAGATAGTGAAATTGAACCGTCGGTAGCCAAAGGCTGTGAAACCGCTGTGGTTGACGTGGCGCTCTGGGAGCGAACAAAGCCTTTCTCGTCGAGTGATTCAGATGAGGCTGCGTTTAGAGGTTGAGCGGGGACCTTTGATGCAGATGAACCCATGGTTGGTAAGAGTGTGAGTTGAAAGAGATAGGCTTGATATCGGAACGTAAGTGGTTTATATATATTGGTATGATAAGAGTCGAGTGGTCCGGAGAATCAATCTATCCTTGGAAATCCCGTATTGAGGTACTGCAGTGCCCGTCACTAGCATTGCTCCCTCACCGGCGAGGGCCGTTTCTGGAAGTACTTATCTACCACACCAGCTGCGACTTCGGTGTCGTCTCGTCTTTCAGAAGTATTCACTCTAGTCAGGGTCTGCAGAACACATTGGCGATCAAATCAGAGTTAGCTCTGCGCTAGGCTGAATCATCATGACAGGTTTGTCCACGGCATTGCACGTGCCTGCGAGCTTAAGCGTATCGCCAATAAATAGTTGGTGAGGCATTTGACAGCCTTGATTAACACCTCTTGTCCTCACATCCACCACGAAGGTTCCCCGGCCAAAGGCTCTTTTACGCCTTGCTGTCTGCCTTCATGGATTTAGATTTACTGCAAGTCCGTAATGTCATCGACTGCTCTTTATCATCACAAACTCGTTTTTACAGGTGTCCGCGCCAGGATTGGCGTATATTTGTCTGGGTGGTTTTGTAGTCTTGGTTCGTTCTATTTTCTTTGAATACATCTACTCGCCGCTGCTTTTTCCGCTGTAATGCTTAGTTCAACCACGCTGTTCTTCACTGCTGTTACTCATAGTGTCTGCGCATGCTAATTCTTCACCGCAGTTCTCGATGGTATCCCTTTTAGTGAAAGAGAAGGTTTGATAAGCTCCATCTGTTATCTTAACTGATGACCCATACCTTCCCCAGCTTTATATCAATGAAGTCGTACTTGGAACCGGCTTCGGGATCTTCATAGGTCCTTACTTCGCCAATGCATTCACACCCCGCGAATGGGGCCCCTTGGAAAACACCATAACACTAGAGGTAATGCGCGTCGTCCTCGCCACTGGCTTGTTCGCGGTCGGTGTCGAATTACCATGTGCATATATGAAAGAGCATGCCAAAAGCTTGCTCATAATGGTCGTGCCTACCATGGCCTTTGGCTGGGTCGTCGTTGCTGGCATGTATATATTTGCAAAGTTAAATTTCACCTGCTGACCGTCATGACAGGCGTCATACAAGCACTATTTCCGGGGCTTAATTACATCTCATCTCTTTGCATTGCTGCTTGTTTGACCCCTACAGACCCAGTCACATGCGCTGCCATTACTCGTTAGTATCATCAATCGTGACTTCACAATTAATCGATGCTTAAATCTTATACAGGCGGCAAATTTGCCACTAAACATGTCCCTGTGAACATCCGTCGGATATTGTCTGCGGAATCCGCAGCGAATGATGGTCTTGCATACCCCTTCCTTGCGATATCCATATACCTCACCGTAGAGACGTCCGTTCGAACTGCTCTCGGCAAATGGTTCCTGGTGGGATGGCTATGTTTGTGCTTTCTTTTATCCAACATTTCGTAAAGTATTCATCATGTCCTACCATAGACCAGGTTATTCTTGGCACTGCTTTAGGCGCCGTTCTAGGTTAGCGAAGCCGATGATCATCTGCATGCATCGACCTGATTGCGTTTATACTCGTGATTCAGGCCTTCTATTTTCGAAGCTCATGAAGATATCCCACAAGAAGGGCTTTATAGATCGTGAATCATACGTGGCACAGTACCTGGCTCTGTCCATCTTCACTATCGGAATTGCGAGTACCATTGGTGCAGACGATCTTCTTGCAGCATTCGCAGCAGGTTTGAGTCCAGACTGCATGCATGATGCTAGAGTCTGACATCCATTTAGGTTCCGCGATTTCTTGGGACGGTCACTTCAATGTACAAACAGAAGACGACGTGTTCTCTTCTGTGATAGACTATGTCCTGAACTGCGGCTGCTTCATCTACATTGGCGCCTGGCTACCTTTCGACGCCTACAACTCTCCTGAATATGGCATCACCCCTTGGAAGCTCGTTCTTCTTATGATTGCTATTTTGGTTCTGAGGCGCATTCCACCCTTATTGGCGCTCTACAGGTTTGTACCCGAGATTGCTTCCTGGCAGGAAGCGTTATTCTCTGGTCACTTTGGTGAGTTGTTCTCCAAGTCATGCTGTCGCTTTCACCTAAAGCCTGTATACAGGTCCAGTAAGTTGGTTGAATACCATTTCTTATCATTCACTCATGCGTCCTAGATGGGAGTTAGCGCAGTTTTCGTGTCTAACCTAGCTCTGACGCGTCTGCCCACTCCGGAGCACCCGCCTGCAAATCAAGCACAGTATCTGGCCGCAACCATTCAGCCTATCGTTTCCTTTATCGTCCTTGGTTCTATCATCGTTCGTAAGTGTTATCGCGGGTAGTGCTCTCGTATTTGTTGCTATATGTGTACAGATGGCTTGTCTATCCCGTTCTTCAGCATGGGTCGTGGCGTACACTCTCGCACGGTTTCGTTGACCATGACGTGGACCAGCCGTAATCGTGTTATAGTCCCGGATTGGGTTCTTGGGGCCCGTAATGCTCCCAATACTGTGGAGTCAACTGCGGAGGAAGATTTAGAGCGGGGCTCCACCAAGATCCCTCAAGACACCGATGAATCTACTGTGAATACTCCAGATACCGCTTCCCCGGGCGTCGCTGTCACGGTAGCTGCCGAGGGTGTTCCTGGAGATACCGATTCAGTCGTTACCAGACGCCATGGTCGTGGTAAGAATGACTCTTCCCCAGAACGGGTCAAGGTCAGTGTTTTTATTCTTCATTATAGTCTACCAGACTAAAGTGGCTGTAGGTTGAGGCTGTCAACGATCACGCTGGACAAGATGATAATCAGATTCAGAGTGTGCGATTCCCGTTCGCTCAATAACAATCACCGAGCGACCGTGGATTGGCATGTATAAACTGCACCGACTTGTTCGATAGTCACGACTCGTCATGTTACATACGACAAAGTACCCACATTGAAACCCCTTTCCCCCCTTTTGCATTCCTTCCTACTTCCCTTGTCCTTTTGCTGTCTACCTTCTTTTGTGGTAGGAATAATGACATGCATGTTGCCAAAGATGTTGCCTCTTGGATTACACATGTTCGTCTGACGAACAGTCAAGTATGGATGAGGATAGCAAAATAAACACAAGCGGATATGCAGCGGGTATGTATGTGGCGAATGGTCCAAACACTATGGAACCTCTACAGACAATAAGTTAGTACTTATGTGATGACGCAGATTAGTCCTGGATGCGAACTACTGATATGATGCGTGTATGCGGGGGTGTACGAGGAGGTGTACGTCGTAGGGGGGGATTGAGATCAACTGGAGCTCGATCATTCAAAAGGATTCGTGCGTCCAGCCTGAAGCAAACCCATCAGTACAATAAAGAGCCTGAGTCAGAGTCTTTCCCACCTGGTTATCCCCTCCCCGGTCCGGTCCCTCGTTGCATCCACATAACCAGTCGTGCCACCATCTGACCTCCTGCTCGGGTTCTATGGGTTCCTGATGTAATGTTGGTGGGGGTGTGGCTTTCATAGGAGCCACGCGTGGTCTTGTCCCTTTAGGTGGTGGTGTTAAAGGCGGCGGTAACCCTAACGGTTGTGGGGGAGGAACAAGCGTTGGCGTCGGAGCGAGCGTGGCTGACTGCGACGAGTGCGTATTTGAGTCCGAGCCATAAGTTTCGGTCATTACGCCAAACCGCTCCTTCGTATCAATGAAGG
This sequence comes from Suillus luteus UH-Slu-Lm8-n1, assembly GCA_000827255.1. Classification (NCBI taxonomy): domain Eukaryota; kingdom Fungi; phylum Basidiomycota; class Agaricomycetes; order Boletales; family Suillaceae; genus Suillus; species Suillus luteus. The sequence continues at coordinate 55,606 of KN835284.1, forward strand.
GGGACAGTGTTGGGGAGGCAAACCCCGGTTCGGTTTCAGATGGATGTAAGAACGGATTCGCAGTTGTAGGTGGGCTCTGGTCAATGTCGTCGAGTGGCACTACGTCGATGGAGTCTCTGGATTGAAGAGCTCTGTGATTACCCAGCCCTCCTGCAGATGATCTGACTGACGGTCGCTTCGAGAGGAGCACGCTCGCTCTGCGTGTTACTTCTCCGAGTAAGGACGGACCGCCCGAGACAGAATCTCGCGCAGCTTTCCGTCGTTGGCGTTCGGCCAACTCCCATCGACGTAGATTCTGGCAAGATGGAAGCAAGGTGTCAATGATCCGAGCACGAAATGAAAGTTATGGGTATGGGCTGGAGCGAAAATAGCACACCTGTTCTACTCGTCGCGTCTCTGCTGCTTCGTCATTTGTAGGAGGGTATGATTCTGAGCTAGGGTTCTCCATGCATATGCTATCTTCGTCTAGCTGCTTTGATTTTCCCTTCTCTGTGCTGGTACTTGAGCGTGGTGGTGAAATGTCTTGCGAGTCTCGTTGGTCATTATCCTGACTGAAGTCTTCTTCAAGAGTTGGAGGTGAATTAGAGGACATGTTGTCGAGTGGAATTGTTGAAGACTGAGGAGACACCATGAATGGGATCCGCCTTGTTCGTGGTGGCGGTCTGTATGAGAAACTCTTGACTCCAAACGTTAACGTCAACTGAATGATAACTTAATTTCTCATCCACAAAAGCCGTAAAATTCTCGTCACAAACAAAGAGCTCGTGATATTTTAACTTGTAACATTCGTCAAGAGCACATCAGCCGCGTACAATATACTTGGAAACAGAACTGCGGTTGGTGAGGCCCCCGGAAGCGAAATCTCCTCATTACAAGGGGTTGATCCTTTGATCACATTGACATGTTGCGGAAACGCTAATTAGTGGATGCAACAAAGCTATGTTCTCGTCATGCACCCGCCAGCAACTTCCTTAGGTTAAAAACAAAATGATGCGCAAACGTGAAGGTCGAGTGTACGCTACTTTTGGGATGCCACCGATGTGAACCGAATCCTGCCAATATTAACATTAATGTTGACATGTCTCATACAAAGAGCCTGCCCTAAAGGTTGGCTCAACCGCAGCAACCCAGCCACCTATTTCTCCAAGGAGAATGCATATCATCTTAGCTCATCGCGCTTTCCACAGGCTCTGAATAACACTCACGCTGTCCATGTGATCTCCTTGGTCAGAGACACCTGATGCACTTCAAGTTTGCGAATGCCCTAAGGTGAAGAATGTACCGCCAGTCGGCCATTGTGACCGCCGGTCATTTTAGTCGTGCAATTCGAATTGACTTTGGAAACGAGTACTCGCTCACAAGAAGGGATCGAAACGGGGATCAGTAAGGCACGTCCATTGATTTGCGTGCAAGGTATCTACCCACAACGAAGCCTACACTCTGTTCACTGGCCAGAACGTGTGCTGTGCAATTTCGTGCCGTGTCAGGACATCTAGCATCGGACATCGCCAAATAGTCTCTTAGTGTACTGCTCATCAGTCGTCGTGGCTAGTTTCGAGAGCCGTACGCACGGCAGTGTGGGCTCTGGGACTTGTATCCTGCACAATGCCTCAGACCTGCTGAGAGCAGGGGGGTGCCACCTGTTGGGGCCTTGTCGGCGGGGCGCGTCCTAGATAGTAGCTGGGTACCTGCTCCAGTGGGAGATGAGGGTGTCATGACTCACGACGAGAATTAGATGATGGCCTAATGTATGCGCTTTTGATATCAAACTAACCAACACGACATCAACCAACCACACGATTCGAGCGAGCATACTCAGAGTATGTAATTCAAATTTTAGCGCTTCAGCCTTTAGGTGAGTGGATCAAATGACATGTGATTGAAATCACTGAGTGACCGGTAATCCAGCACGGGCCAGAGTTAACTATTTTTCCTGACACGCTGATAATATGGCCTGCCTGTCGAAAGTCTCCAAATCTTATTATGAAAGTAAGTCCGCCAATTGGACGGGGTAAATTGATTGCAAATGACGCAGACTTGGAGTGAGAGCTAGTCAGATTTGGAATCGGCAATTGGCACTGGCAGAATGGTAGAAGTCGGCAAAAAGTATTGTGAGCGTTTTTCACCGTTCTTTTTCGACTGTGTTTCTACTAAAGATTTGACCACTACATCGAGGCTACCCATCAATATTCGGTGGCCCACCCTGGTGCACTCCGAGTCTCTGAGCCTCGACTGAATAAATCGATCTCAACGAAGCCAGTTGGCATGATTCCTTTGTCAACTCTCTTTAGCTCGCTCCAGTTGATAATGTCGCCATCTGGAATGTCCAGCACGTCACCTGCCCCATTATTTTCCCGCAGCTGGTCAGCTTCTCATGTCTCATGCTCGCATTTCAAACTCCTCCGGAACCTCCTCGTCAGTAGTCAGTAATTGTTGATTCAAAACACGACTCGGAGACAGTCCTAGGAATCTTTGCAACTCGTCGGCAAGAGCATCATCAAGTCCGTGGGTACGCATATGTGCCTGTTTTGGACGATCCGGCACCCCAGCTTTGAAACCCATCCTGTAATTTCGGTCAGTAAGTGCTTGAGGTGGTTGTCATCACTGCTCTCGATGAATGCCGAGTAGTAGTTACATAGTGATCCAAGTTTTTTTTGTATTTCGCGACAAAGTAATTGGACACAGCTTTTCGGACACGACAGGCCTTGCGCTTTACGACAACTGCTACTTTGTACACTGGGATACATTCAATCATTGTACTATGTAGCTATCTCACCGAAATCCAAACTGCTTACCGTTTAAAACCAAAAACCTGTCAGGATATGTCCTGTGAGATGGACTGATCGCCAGGCCTGAGTCCCAACTCCTCGTTGCTTGCCCATGCTCCACAAAAAAAATTCTGGTTCTCATGCCGGCAAAAATATAAGATAATGAGTCCAACGATCTTTTTGTATATTGCCAATCAGTTGTTTCCTATCTCGCAAACTCAGGTTGTCTGTCTGAAATCTGATATTGCTTCATGAGTGGACTCAGTGGAGTGTGATCGATATGTTACGATACTTACGAAAATTGTCAGACTTAACTGTTTCTCCTGTTGCGCTGACAATATGACCTACCTCTTACATTCCTTTGAACGTAAACACTCCACTCGGGCGGAGTTCCTGGCCAATGGCAAATAATAAACACCATGGCGCAGAGACTAACAACGAACACGCGCGTCCGCACGGCATCCAACAAGCTGGAATAAGGAACACGAGGAACTGCACCACAACAGATCAGCCCGAAAGCCACATCACACGCACTTGTGCCTCGGGAGAAATACACTCGTTTCAGGCTTTGACATGGCAAGGAGGTGAGGAAAGGGGAAGAGAGAATAATCAGAGACAGAGGCCGGCGGAGCCGCAGGGATGAGGAACGAGGCACGCTGTGAAAACTAAAGATGGCAGGGGAATTGCACTGAGCAGCAGGAAGGTTTTCAGTGTGCCACGAGGCAAGTAGGTCTTGCACGAAGGGGGGGGGGGGAGGTGTTGGTTGACCAGCGACCCAGAGCTTTTATTACATCTGGAGGGAGCCCCCGAGAGTAGCAATTCGGTAGCTCTTACATACCTGAGGCAGAGCTCCGAATACTCGGACTGCTACTTACGCTAAAAGGATCATATCTTCAAGCCGGAGGAGACGCCCAAACTACTGCTGGCATCGACTGTATTCGCAGGGTGAAATGTTGTTCCTTGCAAGGTTGCCAATAGACTATGCTTCACTAGGCAGTGGTAGCAATCTGCTGGCATATGCTGGCATTGCAAACATCAACTGTTCAAAGGACAATTCACGTGAATACCAATATTCAGCATATAAAGTAAGGCGTCTTCCTACTGTCTCCTTCAGATTTATTCAAACTCCAATTACATCCTCATAAACAATGCGTTTCTCCTTTGTCCTCGCTGTCGTTGCTGCTTTGGCAGTATCAATCTCTGCCACTGAGGAAGCGACATGCCCTATCGTTTGCATATACGATAAAGACTGTGCAGGCTGCGGCCCTGGCTCTACATGCGTGAGTAATGTGTATCCGTGAACTCAGCCACATGACTCACCAGCGCATAGGTCGGATCAGTATGCGATGCATGCGTGGTGGGCTGTTGGGCTGAGCATCTGATTTTACGCTCTAGTGCTGTATGATTGGTGGCGAGACGTATGGAGCCTCGATCGGATGTTCCACCATTTGGGGATGGGACCTGGTGAGATGGTATCGGCTTTTTTGAGAGATGCTCTGTAACCTAGTACCTACTTCAAGTTGAAGAACTGGGATGCTGTGCGAACATCCATGTACAGGAAGGGCGGGATCAAGGTGGAATGCCAGCGTGAGCAGCAGCTGATGGACATGGGAACAACTTCAGGTTGAAGCACGGTGGAAATTATAATTTTCGAGCTGAGACCAGGATTGCGTGAGGCGTCATCGAAAGCCGAAGCACAAATTCCGTTGAGATTTAAGTCTACTGAGCAGTGAATATTCAGAAAGTCTTGACTCACTCATCTTTGGGTAAAAATGTGGAAATGTTGAAAAATCATTTGAATCGGTTTTAAATTTTGTAGGCCTGAAAGGCTGTCTGGCACCTTTTTTGTACTCAGACTCCTCATCATCAGTGAACCGATGAGTCCGTGATTTTGTAAACATGATGACTATAGAAACATGTAATTCTGCTGGTATCAAATATAGCAGTTTATACGCCAAAAAAAAAAACTTAACAATACATAAGCATGGATCTACGCAAATCTACGCTACGTTGAGAAATTGGTGACAAAATTGCGATATTGCCACATCACTATTAGTGAGAGATCATCTCGTCATCGCGTCCCAATTGTTGAACATGTTTATTTGTTGGAATTAATTTTTCAATGATAAGCCTATTCATGACTTTATCATGAAAAGCAGCGTGGGCATTGGTCACCGAAAATATATATTCATTTGAAGCTGCATTAATGTTCTGACATGGCGCCGT